>SRSE01000981.1:0-103349 GCA_005024645.1 Planiliza haematocheilus | reverse complement strand
CCTACCTATCTACCTACCTACCCTCCTACCGCCACCAACCTACCTACCTTTACATTCCTACCTTCCTACCCTCCCACCCATCCATCCATCCACCCGCCCATCCATCCATCCACCCGCCCATCCATCCATCCACCCGCCCATCCATCCATCCACCCGCCCATCCATCCATCCTCCCGCCCACCCACCCACCCATCTTAGGACAGGGCAGTTAACCCATGACTTAAATTGCTCTTATTTATCTTAAGAAGCCTCGGGTGTAAAATGATAGACCTTTAGTTCAATAGTTAATTTGTGCTTCTTTGCACTAAAACAGAGAGAGGAATGAGTTTATTGTGTTACGCGTTACTGGTCCAGCACACTCCAAATCAAATTGGGCTGTGTGTGGCTCCTGAATAAACTGAGTCCTCTAGTTTAGGTGAAGTGATTGAGACAAGGCCTGACAGATGTAGTCGACGTAGAAGCAGCAGTGTTGTGGTATTTCATCTCTAATCAGAGTCATCTCCATCCATACACTTGCAATATTTATATGTTCTGCTTCTTTCTCCATGCATATTTGCAGTGCGAAATATACAAGAGTGTTACCAAGGCAACCAAACTCAGGATCATCCATTAGCAACCAACTTATCGATGGGCCGAGCTTCATGATCTCCAGTGTCTAGATGAGGGATTATCACTCTTTCTCAGATGATGTTTGAAGGCATGGGTTTCAGGAGTATAAACCTGAGCTTTACTTAGCTCAGACAACACTCCTCTATCTGTCCAAGCATCTCTTCAGCTCCACGTAATCATATCCGATATCTGAGCAGATGCTTTGTGTCTCGTCATCAGGCAGATTCTCTTTTTCCCGTATGTGATTAACATGCCATAGGTTAAATATGAGGGATGCACAAAGACGGGGCGAAGGAGGCAAGATGAAAAAGTAATCGAGGCGATGAATTATTCATCTTTTGTCACAGAGAAGAGCGCGGAACCCTCGCAAACAACCTTGGAGACATCGCCGAGGGCAGCGTGCGCGCTCGCATCCTGAATTTGCATACGGGTGCTTGGGTTTGTATATTCACAGGGAAAATGACAGGCAGCGACTGAGCGCCGAGTTTTTATGATTCAAAATGAGCACGACGACACCTCGTCTCCTCGCTGACTGATACAGAATTACTGACATTTGGAAAGAAAAAATAAATAAATACACGAGATGAGATACTTTGAAACTGAGCTCAGACTGCGGGAGTTAAACAATTACAACGGATTCTGAAATCTGGATCCAGAAGACTTCTCCACAATCTCAAAGCTGCACATACAACAAGATATCATTGAGGTTAGATCAGGGGGCAATGAATGCACCACTTCATGTGATCTCACTTGAAAATGTATGTAAACAAAGCGTGGAGCAATAATTATCTGTAAATCTACTGCAAACACCAATCAGTCCAAAAGTACAGTAGATGACAACCAAGAAGAAGAAGAAGAATTTGCTTTAACTTTAGTTTGTGTGAGAAAAGAACAATTGCGTTAAAAAAAAATGGTGGGGAGCGTATGCTAGCCAAATGTTAGCATAGAGGGCTACAGTGTCTACCGTAGTTGACAAATACAGTTCTTCCATTCATTGATTATTGATAAAGCATTAAAGTAATTGTCCATATTCTAAATCCATGACTTTGGCTAGCAGTATTTTTATGTTCTGGTTGGGAAATACACCCAGAGGTTTACTAGGTAACTGAAACCTGTGACTAGTTTTACAGGTGGACAAAGCTTTATGTGCCGACATGTATTGTTGTGTCCAAGTAGCCGGACAAGCAGAGAATGGTATGGTAGCGAGACTTAGTCAACCTGGGATGTGCATCCTGGAGATATTTAAAATCTTCGAGATTTTCATATCCGTCTAGAGTAGTATGTTAGCTATGTGTTAGCCTAGAGGGCTAGAAAGTTTACTGTAGCTTTACGACATCATTAAACTTGTTCTTTTTGTTGATTATTGTGAAAGTATTTAAGTAATCGACCATATTTTAAATCCAAAATGTGAGATATGATTGATATTAATTGAGAGTTCGAGGCTCTTTGAGACTACACCTTGCCAAACATTGGGGCCCAAAGCTACAACCCAACTGGTGACGGACTTAACGAACTGATCGGCGAGGCCGGTGATGTTGTAGGGGTGGAGCTGGACTCTTTGAACACAGTGTCTGAGAGGAGGATGTTGGCCAACCTGAACAAGTCCTCCCACCCACTCCACAACACACTGGCCAGTCTAAGGAGTACCTACAGTAATAGACTCATAAAACACCACAGGTAGTCATTCCTGCCTGTGGACATCAAACTTTATAACTCCTCCTGGTGAGTGTTGGTCACTCTTAACATTTTAGACTATTTGTATTTGACTCTGTCACCTTGAAAGTGTCATTTTAAGTAAGTAACAAAACTATTTTCTTGAAGAATTAATAAAGTATTAAGTCAAAAACATTTACCGTTGATGAGATCCTAACACAGCATGTGAGGCCGCCATTTGGGTCTTTGAGGACTATTTTAGGAAACTACTGCACACAACATGTGTTTTATGATATCAATAAAAGACATTAGCAGAAGTTCCAGCAGCGTTTTCTGGGGTTTTGACTTTTATTCGTCAGTTAAAGATGCTTCAGTGTAGGAAAGTCTTGCTTTCTTAGATGCTGCATAAAGTGTCATTTGAATATTGTTTCCTCTTCCTCTAAATGCTGAATCCACATTATCCCACCCAGAGTCCCAGAAGAACGCCGCCATACT
Organism: Planiliza haematocheilus; assembly: GCA_005024645.1. Classification (NCBI taxonomy): domain Eukaryota; kingdom Metazoa; phylum Chordata; class Actinopteri; order Mugiliformes; family Mugilidae; genus Planiliza; species Planiliza haematocheilus. Next base: position 100,592 of record SRSE01000981.1, on the reverse strand, counting down.
TTGTATTCATGAGCCTACAGCGACTCACCGATCGGCGTCTGGTGGCTCTCTTGCCAAATTATCCTTCTCGGTTAGCAAAGCGCTTTAAGTCGTGTTTGGATAGCGTTGAATGAGGAAGAATATTATTGCATCTTGGTCACAGTCCATGTGTTTTAGGAGCTATAACCTGATGTCTGGTAATCTCAGTCAACCAGTGGTTAAAAGACTCACATTCGAGAATATTTTATGTCCCTGCCCTCGTGAGAAATTTAAGGTGGTTTACTTTAAAACTTCAACGTCTGGCACACAAAAGACATTTCATCTCCTTTACAAGACGCGAATCCAGGTGGTGAAGGAGTACGTGGTTGGGAATAAAGACATCTGAGCTCTTTATTTATTCTAAGCAGCTGCTCTGCAAGGGTTCAGATAAAAAGTAGAAAATTGCCATTACATAGATGGATGACTGAATTCCTCAGAAGGACGTAAATTACAATCTTGTGACATTTAGGGTTAAGGCCCATTACTAGAAGACTTATTTATTTTTTGTATGGATTCCAGTCACATCTATTTAAAATGCTGATCTGGCCAATGACATGGTGGAACCGTTGGAAATTTTATTGCACAAATTTATTTGCAAAAAGGCCGAGGGTTTCAGAGAGCGCAGGGATCCTGTCTCTGCAGATTTATAGTGTTCAAGCACAGAATAATTCATTAGTAGTGAAGTGGCTGTGATTTTCTTACCAGGAAGACCTTGGAAATGCAAGATTTAAAATGTTTGGGGGAGTGTGTACGTGGGTGAAGTCGAAAGACTCTGAGAGGTGAAAAGTGTGAGAAAAAAGGCTTCGGTAAAGGGTTGAGGGAAAGAAATCTCAAATAAAAACTTTTGCCTACATGAGAAAATCCCTACCAGCTTTCACTATTTTACAAGAGGGAGACAGATGGGTGCATTTACCTTTTTCTACGGCTGTGTTTTTGTGTGTTTTTAATTATAACTTTATGTATTTTACCTGCATTTAAGGTTTCCAGATACTTAAGCAATGGCATTTCAGTCCCAAAGAGTCCAAATGTGTGCAAAAGGAACAAACTTTACACTTTTTGTACGCATTTCATTCATTTTTAACGTCTGGGGCATTTTTATTTTGACTTTTAGTGGAACACAGGCGTCCACGTAGAAGCAGAAGTTGTCGACAAGCTTTCTTTTTTCCTGCTCTTGCATTTAATCAAACCAGCGTCTAATCAGACAATCATCTTGTGTTGTGTCGCTATTTTTCTCTTCTTTTTTTAGGATTTCCTTGCATTGAATATTTATGATGTTTACAGTGAAATATGGAGGAAAAAACATGAGGAAAAAAGAGTTGGTGCAAAACACAATTAAAGGAAATCACTTCAGACCAAAAGATGGATAATTCACCACGTATAGCTCTGACTGCTCTTTGACACAAGGACATTTTTGAATGTGAAGAGGACAATAAAGAGGCAGTGCTGACTGAAATACAAATTGGGAACGGGAAGAGATGCTCGAGCTCCGTCTGATCTTTCCCTCAACCCTTTACCGAAGCCTTTTTTCACACACTTTTCACCTCTCAGAGTCTTTCGACTTCACCCACGTACACACTCCCCCAAACATCATTTCTCTGCCAATCAAACAATCTGGGTCATGCAGGGAGAACTTGTCAATCAAAGGCAGGGTCTGCTGAAGGAGGCGGCTTCAAACGAGCGTCAAACCGCAGACACAGAGCTGCCGTGTACACCGAGAGACAGCTCCCAACGCTTTCTGGTTTTAAGCAGAGGTCAAGGACATGGCCCGCTGCGTTAATACTTACGACGTCTTTGCATGTTATCATTTCTGACAGTTCATTTTTATGCAGAACGCGGCCCGACAAAGATCAGACACGATTTAGCTTCCATTTTCTAAATTATGTTGAGTCCGTGCAGAATTAAAAAAAAAGAAAAAAGAAAAGTGACAGATTAATTATCTAAGGTTGATAAAAAGCCCAAAGCATCCTCAAAAAGTCTAAACACAATTACCAGTTTAATTTCTTTTGGAATAAAACCAAACTTCCTTCTGTTTCTTTTACATACAGGTAATCTAAAATCCAATTCCAGTGGATCATTTCTAATCTTATCTGCTTTCATGAAGACTTGTGACGCATTAAGCTGCACCGGGATCTTTGTGTCGTGCCAATAATCTCTAAAACTTAGGTTAACAACACCCAGCAGCCGGCCCGTGTCCTTCAAAAGGCTCTCTGACCTTTATAAAAGCTGAAGTACCCCCGACGGCTAACCCATTAAAGACACACGTGGTTGGGAATAAAGACATCTGAGCTCTTTATTTATTTTAAAGCACTTTATCTAAACTGCTGCAAGGATCCAGATAAGAATGAAATCCACTGAATGCTATGAAAGATAATCCCTTGTCTTGTGACATGTACAGTTCACGTTGGTCCTTTGCTGAGAGGGAAGCTACCACCAGCCTTGAGCCACGTGGATCCATTTTGGTGGGTTTTTTTTTAATTTGTGTGTGGATGCTAGACTTATTTTGAATTTAAATGTTGATTTGACTTAATGGATCATTGAAAAGTGCTTGATACTGCAGAGAAAAATGCACAAAAGTTCAATTACCACACAGCTGTGAAGCTCCTTTCTCACTGTGGAGTTGGCTTGTTGAAGCGCACACTAATCTCATTAGCAGTGAAGTGACAGCGATTCACCCACAAAACGGCTGGAATAATTTCACAAGTGTAACCAGAATACCAATGAAAATGTTAAAACACTTCCAATTAAATGGGAATAAATCGTTGCCAACGTTCTCTGACCGCCTCCAAAAGAATTCAGTTAATGAAAGGAGAACAAAGGAACCCTGAAGACTTTCGTAATATCTCATAATATCGTCTCAAAATCCTGATTCAGTTGTTTCCTTGTTGCTCATTGAAAAGCAAACAAGGGAAGAAACAAACTGTTTACAACTGGAAAGCAGTGCTGCGATGTTAGCGATAACATCTGCTACTGAGAGTCTTTGTTGAGTTCTTGTCACGACTGGTATCGAGGCCAATCCAGCCATTAAAAAATGATCTGGTCTGACATAAAGCTGAACCGTGTGCCTCCTGAGTCAAAACTTCATCTTCTGTTTCACTGGTGATTGGTTGCATCTAAGCTGACAGAAACCCCAGAAGAAGAAGGAGAAGAAGAAGAAAACAAAGACAATGAAGAAGAAAGGGAAGAAGGACAAGGAGAAGAAGAAAAAGGAGAAGGAGAAGAAAAATGAAAAGGTAGAAGGTGAAGAAGGAGAAGAAGAAGAAAAAGGAGAAGAAGGATAAGAAATCAATGACAATGAAGAATAAAGGGAAGAAGGAGAAAAGGTAGAAGGTGAAGAAGGAGAAGAGGAAAAGGGAGAATAAGAAAAATGAGAAGGGGAAGAAAATGGAGCAGAGAAAGAGAAGGAGAAGGTGAAGAAAATTAAGATGAAGAAGAATAAAAAGGAGTAGAAGGAGAAGAAAACAAAGACAATGAAGAAGAAAGGGAAGAAGGAGAAGAAGAAAAATGAGAAGGGGAATAAAAAAGAGAAGGGAAGAAAGGGAGAAGAAGAGGAAGAAAAGGAGAAATACAAGGAGAAGAAGAAGAAAAGGATGAAGGAGAGTCACACATAACGTGTTGAATGTGGGTGTCTGGTAACGTGGTAATAGATCATCATTTATCATCAGTACTGCTAACTTGATTCAACACTTGATAACAAAATAAAGACATCACAAAAACAACACACGCTAAGAACACACTGAGGTAAAAGCTGCACCCAAACAACAACAAGGGCCGAATATTTAAAAGAAGAGACAGAAGAGAGTTTACAGAGTTGGACGATCATAGAACTTTTCTGCATCGGTTGACACTCGATCGAATACTCCAAACACTGACTCTGCTGCCTTGTTGTTTTGAGGCTTGGAGTGACGGTGGATTTCCTCTATTGTGGTCTTCTAAGGGCGGCTCGGCCTTCGTTTACCCTCGACTACTTGGTTTTTGGCTTTTCAGACATTCATAGAAGCTCCAGCGGTCACAACTGGGGAAGGACGTAAACACTGTGACAAAACTACGTCGTTGTCGTAGCCCTAAACTTAGGTTCAGCTGGCAGGACGGTGTGCAGGCAGGTTTGAAAAGAGGCGTGTTTGTTGTGTGTGTTACAGTAAGACGTGAGGAGTGTGTGGTAATAAGGCTGTCAGTCGCAGCAGGATCTCATTAAGACAGCCGAGCTCAGACTCATTCCTCATTAGCTGGGCTTAACTACAGCCTTCACACCTACACTCAGTAAGGTGTGTACACATGGATTTACTCTCCACACGTGCATCCGCCGTTCAAACGGCAAGCACATCCACGCGTACATCTCCAAACAACTCAAACTCTTCGATCCCTCAAACTCCCAACAAACCAATTACAAAAAAACGCCGTTTGTTTACTCGCCACGGGAGCCGACACTGCCTTCCAGCTGCAGACACGTTTTGTGGTTTGGTGTTAATTTCGCGTGCATACATATCCGAGAACGAGACGGCCCCGCCGCCTCTCCGCGGTCCAAAATGACCATTTAATGAATTTAAATGGATGTCGCTGTTCCGACTCTGCCTCGGGTCCAGGTGTTCAAAAAATACGGCAAAAATAATGACGCTGCCACGACTAAATGCTCCGACGCGGCGCGGGCTTTTATCTGGAAATAGACTCTGAATGGTCTGAGAACTGCCTCCCCGTCTTGCCATCACGACAAACAACGTGATTATTTATTCATTATCCATTTAAAACATGCCTAACCAGTGACATAATGTTGGTGCTTGGAGGTTCTCAAAATGAACCTGAGCAGCACATTCAGCGCTCCACAAATGAAGGCTTTTAAGAGACATACGCTGGTGACGGTACTTGACCAAGGCTGCTGTTAAAAGGTTGGGGACAAAAGCTCTTGTATTAGCATTAGAGGACACACTGAGACGCTTGAGCTGGGACGGGACAGAGGCGGACGGGAAGGAAGCAGCAGAACATAAGTGAAGTTTTTGAGCTGATTACAAGAGAAAGAAAACGGCTTCTCAGTTTGTACCACAGCCACAAATAATCTGCTGACAGCTAAGACTGGACATGATGACTTCATAATGTAATGAATAAACTGCTAATATGGGGAACTTGTGTTGGGGGGTCCTGCTCGTTTGTCATTTTAGAAGAAGACATCATCAGTCAAGAACTTTGTTTTTTTGTGCCCTGGGCTCCTTCAAGTTTCACATTAATTACCCCGTCCTCACCAAAGTCCTTGTAATCAATAAGGCTGGTTACGGCAACAAGGCGGCAGAGGCAGCTAATTAATGAGTCCAGACCGCAAGACCACAACACGCATACACAGAAAGAGCTGAGGAAAGAGGTCCGGCATAACATTAGGACCACCTTCCTAATGTTGTGTAGGTTTTCAAAACATTTATGACTCGTCAGAGAATGGACATGGACCTTCTGAGGGTGGTGTCTGGAAACTGAATATTGTTAGTGAGGGGGGGCCTTTGGGTCCAATGGGTTGACAGTAGGGATGGAAGATATGGTCAAAAATGTATACCAATAATTTCTGGTATTTATCAAGATAAAAATGACGATAAATAAACACCAGTTCAGCCTAATCTTTTTGACTATAATGCATCGTTAAGTTTTATCTGAGTTATTTTTTTTCCTGGTCTCTTTGGATGAAGTCGACGCTGCTTCTGCATCTTTGCTCATTTTCTGTCTTTCTTCATATTCTGGTTTGTGCTTGTGTTTGAGGTGGTGGAACAAATTAGTGCTGTTACTGTCCTTTTTATTCACTATTTGTTTGCAAACCTTGCATGTTGTAATTTGTTGCTCTGCGTCAGACTTTTGAACCCCTTCATGCCTAGTGTCGCGAATACACGACGCACTGTTTTCGTTCAGACTGCAGCTGAAATAACGCATGTAATACTCTAATGTCGGTTTGTGCACATTCAAAAAACTTCCTAGGAACCTTTTGCAAGCACTAGTTTCTCATAGGACCGGCCAGAGTGGTAACAAAAATACAAATATTCTAATTAGTTCTTTACATGATTGAAAAATCAATTCAGGCGTTAAGGGGGTAAAACCAAACCAGATAATGGAGGTGGAGCCTCGTTTAGGAACGAGCTCCTCGCTGCCCGGCGTATCTGCTCCACCTTCCACTACTGTCAATTTGTCAATAATCCACACGTGTTGGTGTGTTGCGCACATATATACGTAATCAATGGGAATTTATCGTTTTATCGATATGTTATCGAATGTTTTTGACGATATATCATAAATGATGAAATATCGCACATCACTAGTTGACAGATACTTGATCAGTTTGGGATCTTTTGGGGAATTTTTTTAGTTGTTCCTAAAGTGTTTTTGTGGCTGCATCCTGCTGGGGATGGTTGCTGCCATCAAGGAGTGTCATTGCTATGGGGTGGGGGTGCCTGGTCTGGTCTAGGTGGGTGCTACATGTCTAAGAAACATGCACACCAATGAATGAATGAATGAATGAATGAATGAATGCCAGGTCCAGAAGTTTCCCAGCAGGTTTAAATGCTATTTACTGCTCATGTCAGTGGTTTTAATGTTGTGGCCGACTGATGCATATGTGGTTACGTGCCTCCAAAACATCAATATTTGTTGACATGCACAAAAACTGTTACATCTGCTGTGGAGCGTTGAATCTGAACAAGAAGTAGAAGAAGTTCTTTCTCCAACTTTAGGAGAAGATGTCCGAACACTGCTCGTTTTTCTACCTCCATGTTTCTGTGCGTCCTGGAAACTCTTCACCCGATGTTTACCCCACATGGGGGCAAACCCGCTCAGACAGAATGAATTTATTCCAATCAAATCAAGACCCAATCTGACTGAAAAGTCCTCCTGAACAGTCCAGCGTGTCCTGATTGAGGGGATTCAGCTACCGTACTGATTACTATTCACGCAACCATGGCAACTGACAAGCAAACACTAATGCACAAGAACATATACGTGCATATGCATGCTTTATTATTATTATTTTCTTTTCCTCTCTTCAGATTCAAAGACTCACTTCCTGACACACACCAAGGAACAAACATCCATCATCATCTGCCTCGTCGTGCAGCTTGCCCGGCCAGCTCTCCATCTGTTAATGCAGTCATTCATCCATCAATCAATCCGCCCTCCCTCCATCCCGCACCCATTTATTTTTCCCTGCTTTTGGCCCAAAGTCTGTGCACTTACAAGTGCATCAGTCTGACTGCCAAGTCACCTATCCATCCATTAATGAGCCCCTCCATTTATCCATCTGTCCATGAGTGCTCTCCATTTGTTTTGTTGACAAGTGAAACAAATGGAGCACGCATTTCATGTGACTGGACCACAGACGCCACTGGAAATCTGCATCGGTCCGCGCTGCTTCCTCCTCACGCGGATGTTTATTTTCTATTCCCCATTCATTTAGAGGAACAGATTTAATATACACTCTCCTCCTACTACTACAGCAGCAGCAGCAGCAGCAGCTCACGCCTCCTCTGGATGGACACACACAATAAAAAACAACAACACAATATATATATTCAATTTTAAACAGATTGCATCTTTTCATTTCCTCAAACCCCCGGCGGACCGTCGTATCTGATCGACGGGATAAATCTACGGCGCTCCGTTTTAAGAAAACTTCTGAGGCGAGAAAAAAAAAAGAAGAAAAAAAAGGAATATTTTAATATCCACAAAGTTTTAATATTCTGTTGGAATTTGAAGATAACAAACCGCAGCCTACTGCACGTCTGTCATCCAGCATCTACGCCCTCTCAGGTTCAAAACTACTGCTCAAACGGCAAGAAGTAAACAAAAAGAAATATTTAGTAGTCCCTCGTGAACGTTGGAGGCTTAACTTGAAATACTTGAACGTACAAACATTCAGGAGGAAGCATGTGAGACAGAAAATGGAAGATATTTTAGATGTTTGGGGGATGACACTAAAGACCAATTTCTACGTGGTCTTAGTCAGAAATTTCCCCGCAGTCTAGAGAAACTGGTTTTGGATGAGCAGTCTCTGAGAAACACATAATCAAGAAGTGAAACTACTAAGGGGGAAATATTGTTGAATAAATCTCTGAAACCATTTGAAACGCCCAGCCCTGATTTAACACGTCCATTAACAATGTTGTATTCAAGACAAAGCTCACATGTCCTTCTGTGCAACAGACTAATACCAAGCATCTAAAGGTTAGATCCAGTCCTCAGTGATGAGTGTCTACAGTGTTCTTAGTAAAAGTAGTCACCCAGCTCATCATTTTTACATGCAGCCATTCTAAATGATGTGCAAACTGTCATCTCAAATGCCTGCTGGATGTATTGCACCCCAGGTTGCAAAATCACGAGATAACACAGGAACCGATCTCATCAGGCTTCAAGTTACGAGCTTGTGACACAAGCAGCAAATAAGCGTCCAATGATTTTTGGTAAAACAGCAAGAAGCGACTGCTGTGAGTGTAGAGACTTGTCCACCTATATGCTGACTACATAGGTAACCATGAAGACCGATCGCTAGCTTATTCCAGGTAGAACCTTCTCCTCTTTCCTCATCAGAGTTCTCCAGCTTCAGGATATTGTTCTCTTGTGAGCTTCTGATAGTCATGATCGGGTGATATCGATATCGGAAATTAAGAGTTGGACAATATCGGAATATCGGCATAAAAGCCAATATCGAACATCCCTAGATACACATGTAGGAGATGCCGCGAAGGAAACGCAGCTTCCTACACGTCTGTTTAATCAGCAGCTGAAACTCAAAGACGTCCGTAAAAGATGCCTAAAAACCTCACATGTTTACAGCCAAGCGACTTATTTTTATATTACAGTCAAACTTTTCAAGAATGTGCTCAAAAACTGTCCAAATATCAACTTCTGATAAAAGAACAGGAACTATACATTTTGTTCCCCCTGTTAAATTATAGGGAATACATTTGTATTGAAAAGGACCGAAGAGAAAGGTGCCGCCATAACAAAACGTTAGCGGGGAAACCTGTAATTTAACAAGAAACTCTGAGAACAGAACAATTCTTCTTGCTTTTCCATGTTTGTGACAGATTTCTTTCTTCCTCTGAGACTCTTTCCCCTCATACATTTCCTCTGTGTTACTATAATTACAAGTTTCCATATACGTTTCTGTAATTACAGTCCGTCCTTCGCCGCGTCTCAAACACAACGCTCCATTACTGTAGGTGTGACTAACGAATCCATTTGACGTCTCTCCACTTTAATTATATATTTGTTACTTTAACCAGAAATGACACATTTCAGAGGAAGAACAGTGAGTCACCGCCAACGTCCGACTTCACTCTTGAGAGACGCTAATTTGCCCGGGCAGCCCGCCAAATGTGATCAATATACTGGGAATACTGTGTCCCTCCCCCCACCCGTCTTCCGTCTTCTCCTGCTCAATTCAATTTGTCCTGATTAAAGGGGGATCCATTCTACTTCTCGTCTTTCCTTCACTTAACGTTAATCTCTCCTGTTTCTCTTCTTCGTACCACTTCTGAGCGCGTTTGAAGCTCACAAAGACGTCGTTTAGACACTTGTCCAAGACAGCTGGTTTAAAAAAAACAGTAGAGATCCAGGAATTGGAATATAATCCCGAATTAAACGCTTAAAACACCTAATATCACTTTCCATGGAATTCAAACACGTGCTGTGTCCAGTAAATGTGCAAATCAAGCTGGTATTGATCGAGTAATTTACTTCAGACTGCGAAGGAGCTTGATGTACAAATGACATTCTTGTATTAACACCATTGGTGCACGCTGAGTGAAATGCTGTGATGCAAGTCAGTAGGAAGGTGTACTTACGTTGGCCCCAGCGCCCTGTGCGGGGGTTCAGGTAGTTTGGGTACAGCCCGTTGGGTCGGTCCATCTTGGCTAGCAGCTTCCGGATGTGCATCACCTGAGATGAACACCAGTTACAGTTACTTTTAATCCAATTAGAAGATATTCCCCTTTTTAAGTAAATGATATCTGTTGGTAATTGTTGTGTTAACACCATAGACTGTATAAAGATGGACGGTGCCAAAGCTAAAGCAAGTAGAGCTCCCCCTGGTGGCTGGTTGCAGTATAGGTCATAAGCTCCACCCCCTCCATGTTAGTGGGCGGGACTTGGGCCAAGTACAGTGTATAATTTCCTTGTAACTGGTGGATGTAGAGCAGAGCGTAATATTCTCTGACTCACTAGATGTTACCGGGAAAATAGCGTCAGTGTGGCCAATGCAAGGAAGTGGGGACGCATTGTACACATTTATATACAGTCTATAGTTAACACTTGGAAATTAAAGCCCATTACACATTAGTATTATAAAATTCTACCTTCTGGTAGTACGCTGGGTTTCCTGTCAGGTAGGTGAGGTGAACAAACTCCATGTGGAGAGTCCCAAACTCTGCAAGGATGCTGCTGCCGGCCGAAGCCCAACCCCAGTTACGGCCAACCCCACTGGAGAGGGAGGACGAAGAGGACGGAGGGAGGGTGGGGTGAGGAGAATGAAGGAGAGAAGAAACAAATGTTAAATTGACATCTCAATTTATATCTTAGTGTATAAACACACAAAAAAGACAACAACAAGCTGAAACAACGGCAAATGGACTTCAGTTCTAAAAGAACTTGGCAGATTGTATCTCAGTCGACCTCCCTTTGTCCAGAGAAAGGTTTTCCAATAAGACAAAGACGGCTTACTCCTCTTTCAAACCATCTGTCTTCTCTGGCTAAAACGTGGACGTTGTTGTTCTCAGAGGAGTGTCCTTTAGTTCTACACGCTCAGGATGTATAAGTATTAAAGATTTTTCCTTCGCTGGTAGGGAAAAAGAAAAACACGACCAGAATGCATGAGCCTGCGTTGACTTGTTTTCCAATTAAGACTAATGACTGAACACATCAGCGCCGTGCCATGTGTTCCTACAGATATGCGACACATAGGCACCCGGCTGTCCGTGTGATGTAGAGGAAAAAATAGGCCTCTTTACACCACTTTGTCTTCTTTGGACCAGAAACACCCCTGAAGAGCTGTTACTGTCATGGCACACCAAGTCAGCAATCGTCCCTTTGTAGGAGCCGGGTGAGTCGATAAGTGCTTGTAACCACCGGTACTAGCCGGACCTCTGAGGGCATTTTAGTTTTCTGGCAACACAATGTTGTTAGTGGGGGGACCTTTGAGAGAAGGGTCCTCTGTGGATCATCCCACAGATCAGTTTGGGATCTAGTGAATTTGGAGGCCAGATCAACACCTTTTTTTTTAGTTGTTTCTAAAGCGTTGCATCCTGTTGGGGATGTCTGCTGCCATCAAGGAGTGTCATTGCTGTGGGGTGGGGGTGTCTGGTCTGGTCTAGATGGTTGCTACATGTCTCTACAGGCCTCATCCACACGTACCAAAACGATCTTTTCCCCCTCCGTTTTCCCTAACATCGTTTCAAGAATATCTGCGTCCACATGGATCCGTCTCAACACGACTCAAAATGCTACTTCATACTCCAGGCCTATAGGTGGCGCTGTTTCAGTTTCAGAAATTCACCAAAAGCGGAGATGAAGAGGCGGAGCATGCACATAAAGCTCGAGCGCTGTTTACAAATCGGCTTTAGAAGAAATTATATTTAGCCCTAGTAACCATAACAGGCTCAATATCTTCTCCAGCAGGAACACGAGCATATAGTCCACCATTGTTGGTGATGTTGTTATGAGACGTCTCGCGGGATATAAGAGGTGGAAGGCTGCTCCAGGGGTGTGGCCATGACATCATCGAAACACACGTATGTGTTTTTCGCCATCCACTCGAAAACTCAAGAGCTGCGTTTGCAAATTTTTTCACCCTGGGACCAGGTTTCAGAAAAGTTAGTTTTAGGACTATGCGTTGCCAAAACGATGCAAAACATCTGCGTTTAAACCAAAAAGCGTCTCCGTGTGGACGGGACATAAGAAACATCCACATGAATGAATGAATGCCAGGTCCAAAAGTTTCCCAGCAGAACATTGAACTGTCACAAGATGGTCAATGTTATTTACTTTTCCTCTCAGTGGTCATAATGTTGTGGCTGATAGGTTTATGCACTTGGGCTCATGTTCAAGTTCAACAATGTGCTCTCATGTGTTCGCAGCGTTACAGTCGGCCTTTGGTTCATCCAGATATTTACACTGAACATGTTTTATTACTTGATAGATTAGGATTACCTCCCAACTAACTATCAACCGTCCTCAACAACCTGCCAACACCTTTCAGCTTATCTCACGCACAGAAAGACTCTGGGAGCTTATCAACAGACTCCCCCAGAGATTAATAAAACAATTCTATTCCAGCTGTTAAAGCAATGAATAAGTGTAGACTGATAACTACCACACCCACAGGAACAATAAAAGGAAGGGAAAGGCAGCAGAGGACGATAAGCCAAACAAAAAAAGGATGAAGGATGTTACGGTAATGCCTCACGTCAGGGTTACCACCAAGGTACGGGGAACAAGGTGGCCCAAGGAGTCTAAAAGGTGAATTTAACGCTTCTTTTAAAATTCACTCAGCTTCCAAACCACCGCTGCTCTCACACATGGAGGAACTTTCATTTGTTCAAATCAACTCTGTCAGGTCCACTGCAGCTTCACAAGGTGACCAAATTATGTAATAATGAAATAGGATGAAGGTGTGGGATGTACACACCCACACAGTCCTGTAAAGAGGTCTAATCAGGAAAACGCAACTCTGTGTGTACAGCTGTGTACTTCATGGTGTGAAGTGCAGTTAGTTATTTAATTGCTCTGATGCTTTAAAGAGCACTTACCTCATGTTTTGCATTTATTGCATTAGTTTAGCTGTGTACTTTGGTTTCATATATAGTGCTGCTTAAAAGCATGCGCACCAGTTTTCTACATTTCTACATAAAAATGACTCAAAAACAAGATTTTCACTGAAGTTAGACAAAGAAAACCCAATCATCATCAAATGAAACAGAATTACCGTAATCTCTGGACTATAAGCTGCTACTTTTGTCACTTGCTTTGGACCCTTTGGCTTAGGTGCAGCTTATTTATGGAGTTTTACAGCTAACGGTCACCAGGGGGCGCACTATCACGGAAGCGCAAGAGCGAGACTGATAATTTGCGGTAGGTAACGAGAGCAAAACAAACCAAGTGAGCCCAAATGCATGCATACAATTTCTGGTATAGTAGGCTGATTATTTAGATACAGTAAGCGACCGTGTTACTGCACCTTTACTGCTGTGTTACAGGCAAGTACTTTAAAAAACTAATTAAATTTAGACATTTAACGTTATTCCTTTGTCAAGTGTTGTAAGCTTTGTTTTTTGTTATACTGCATTACTACGGTACTATGACTGCAGGAAGTGCACTGGGAGCACACCATTGTATTATTTGTGCACTGCACGAATGCTGTTTGTAATGTCAAAGATGTGAAAGTTTGATCGATTGACTGATTGAAAGATTTATTGTGTTTCTCAAATGTAAATAAATGGGACGCTTTGCGTTTCCAAACAGTCATTTCTGTCCTGACAATCCCCTCCATGGTAGAAGAAACCCTTATATACGGTAATTAAAACACCAGCGGCTTGATCTTTGTTGGTGGACCACTCCTGTGGAGGTTAACAGTCGTCTTGAATCTCTTCTGTTTGTTCTCCAACTATCTGACCGTGGGTTTGTGGATTCCAAACTCTTCAGAGATGGTTTTGTGACATTTTCCAGCCTGATGAGCAACAACTCTTTATTTTAGCTCCTCAGATGCTCCTCCTATGTTCGTGCCATCATACACTTCCACAAATATGTGCTGTGAAGATCAGATCTGGAGCAATTTCTGATTATATTGTTTGAACAAAAATAAGCACTGAACGACCACTGAGGCTCACTACACTGATTAGAAACACTTCTGGACACATGGACTGTAAGTTCAGGAGAAGTGGCCTTGGGATTAACTTACTTTTGCACCTCAGAGATATGTAATATTGGCTCATTTTCCTGGATAAATAAATGAACAAGTTTAATATTCATGCTTTATTTGGTTCTTTTGGGAAATCCGATGTGATTTGTGTCATTTTTATGAAGAAATGTGGAAACGTTACTGTATAAACGTACATTTGTTAACCTGTAGTTCTTGTTCTACTACCGACCAGGTCCCCGTGAACTTCAAATAACACAGCACGTTGTCATTTCTGTAAGTTAGGACTATTTATTACCAAAGCATCTCTCAGCAAAGCAGATAAAATGGAATAATTGTGCTGCAAGTGAATTTCAGGTGTGCCCCTAAAACTTTTAAACTATTGACTAGATGACATCTCTCTGAATGAATAAAGTCTTCGTGCACATGTGATAAACATCAGGTGACGCCCTGAACACCTGCTGTTGGACCCCCTTGTTGAATACCTCTGCAGTAGATCATTGTTATTGGATCATTATTTAACGCCCCTTACAAGAAATACTCTCTGGTGTCACTAACCTCTTCAGGTTGACCATGGCCCAGGGGATCCCAGTGGGGGTGTTAAAGGCAGGAAGCAGCTTCTCAGCTAGCTGGACTGCCTTCAGTTTGAACATCTGCAAACACACAGAAAGACAGAAGGGTTAACTTCACAATTCTCTTTTATCGCGTTCACTTGAAACACAACCCGGCGAAAACGAGCCTAAAAACAAAACTGCAGACGGCCGCAACGAATGCAAGATGAAGGCAAACAGGACAGAGTGAGACGTCAAGAGACGAACGACCGCTAAATGACGGCAGCGTCAGTGTGTCAGAGCCGAGCAGATTTATGGAGGAGAGCGGCGGCTTAATATATGCAAAAACCTTCAAACTGTGCAGCGGGAAGAAGGAACGTTTGCAAAATACCCGCTGAGGTGTCTCGGCTCGGAGGTCAAACGACGCAGAGCAAGGAGAGACCAAAGTACACAGTCGGAGCTGGATTTCTATTATCGTGACTGGCGTCTAATTTATACGGACTGATGCGGAGTAACGGACATGTGTTCGTTTTGAGATTACACAAGTTCTTGCGCTCGTTTGACAGACGAAGGCTCTGAGAGATCTGCCGCAGCCCTTGTTCTTTTCTCAGCGTGTCAATCAAACAGATAAAAGGGAAGTAAGGTTATTCTGCCGCTGAACCGACTGGAAAACTGAAAACGGAAGTGAGGATGAAGAGAATCTGCTCAGCAGCAAATAAAACTGAGAATATGAACCAAGATGAGCAGCGAGTGATTAGTTTTCTATCAAGTTTCAGCAGACAAACCTGTCCTTTCATTCTTGGTCAGTTCATTTCTTGAATTAAACTATTTTTCTTGAGCTTTTCCGTGAATTTCCTCAAATTAAATATGTCCGCAGATGAAGAATAAGTTCATAAAACTATACTAAAAGAAAGTTTCTACCATGAAAGCAGCTCCTGAAATATCTATTTTCTAACAAAACATAAAAGCTCAAAAAAAAAAAAAAAAAAAATCCAATTATTCCCAGCGTGAGCCGTAACTTTAATGAACATAAACTAGACTTACGCAGCAGGAAAGAGCTGACTTTTGACAGCTGACTAGCTCACCGCAGTGACACATGAAAATACAGCATTAATGAACAAAGTCCGACTAAAACAACAATGCTGCAGCTAGGCCGAGTTTTCACTTTGCTGTATTGTTTTAAATCCATTATGTTGACGTACCGCTTCCTGCTAATTTGCCAAATGTTTTTGGGTAGCAGCTAGCAGGTCATGGTAACCTCAAGAAAAACCTGAAGAAATTGTCTCAAATGCATTAGATGAACAAATAAATTGCGAGCAGTCTGAACTGAGAGGCTATTAAATGCGTTACAGACTACAGTGTGAACGGTAAACGGCCGCCATAACCTGTTGGTCACCCTAACCCAGAGAATAAAGAGACAATATATCGACTCTGTTGCTGCCTTCAAATGCACAATTCACTTGTGTCGTCTGGCTTGGCTGTTCAGCTCAGAGCAACCAGAGCACGAGAAGAAAAATAGAAGGGACAACAGTAAACAAAGCTTTGAAGGTCAATGGGCTAGCTTCATAGCCTTTGAGATAACAGCAGATCTCTCTAGCGTCCTAGCTAACAAATGGTCTGCCTAGCTTTCTAGCCTCCCAGCAAGCAGTAGCTCTCCCTAGCCTCCCAGCTAACAGATGATCTTACTAGCTTCCTAGCCCCCC
Organism: Planiliza haematocheilus; assembly: GCA_005024645.1. Lineage (NCBI taxonomy): Eukaryota > Metazoa > Chordata > Actinopteri > Mugiliformes > Mugilidae > Planiliza > Planiliza haematocheilus. The sequence continues at coordinate 84,453 of SRSE01000981.1, read as the reverse complement.
AGTTACCAGCAACTCTCCCTTGCTTTCTAGCATCCCAGCTAACAGATGCTCTTCCAAGGGCTCTAGCCTCCTGGCTAACAGCAGCTCTTCCTAGCTTCCTAGCCTCCCAGCTATCAGTAGCTCTTCCTAGCTTCCACCTCAGTGTAGCTCTTCATACATGCCTAGCCTAGAGCCAAGAGAACAGTAGCTTTTCCTTGCCTCCCAGCTAACAATGGATCTTCCTACCTTCCTAGCCTCCCAGCTAACAACAGCTCTTCCTATTTTCCTAGCAGCCCAGCTAACAGTAGCTCTTTCTACCTTAGTAGCCTCCCAGCTAACATTAGCTTTTCTTACCTTCCTAGCCTTCCAACTATCAGTAGCTCTTCCTAGCTTCCAGCTTATAGTATCTATTCCTACCTTCCAAGCCTCCCAGCTAACAGTAGCTCTTTCTACCATACTAGCCTCTCAGCTAACAGTAGACCAACCTTCCTAGACTCAAAGCTAAGAGTAGATCTTCCTAGCTCAAAAGCCCCCAGCTAATAGCTCTTCCTACTTTCCTAGCCTCCCAAATAACAGTAGCTCTTCTTACCTTACTAGCCTCCAAGCTAACAGTAGGTCTCCCTTGCTTTCTAGGCTTCCAACTAACACTGGCTCTTCCTAGCGTTCTAGCCTCTCAGCTAATAGTATCTCTTCAGTGCCGCAATTTAGTTCGGATCTGTTTGGATTTTCTACATTTCTGCATAAAAATTACTCGAAACATCAGCGGATTTTCACTCGAGTCCTGAAACCAGACAAAGAGAACCCACTCAGACGAGTAAACAAATATGTTGTATTTATTCAATCCATGTCTTTCTTTTGGAGTGATATTTGTGGTCAACAGCTGCTGCCGAGAGTAACAGTCGTCTTAAATCCCCAATCTGTCCGACTGTGGATTTGTGGATTCCAAATTCTCTAGAGATGGTTTGGTAGCCTTTCCCAGCCTGATGATCAACAGCAACAGCCCTTTTTAGCACCTCCTCGGGTTTTTGCTACAGGTGTTACTTCCTGCCACACAGACGGTGCTAACAGATCAATGGCTGCAATCTATGTGACGCGTCCACATGCAACATTTTGGCCCAGATACAGGCGACGTGAGAAGACGTCACAATCAGCATTGGTGTCAGTTTGGTGTGTCCGGGTCTAAAGTTATGAGAACTTGCAGTTGCTAGGAAACAAGCTAACGTTTTAGCAGGCTAACAAATGGCTGAGTCATAGTAGGGAAGGCGATGGTAGATTTTAGAGATGAGGATGAAACAAATTGATTTAAAAAAAAACCCCAAAAAACTGTAAGACTAACATGACATGTCACAACGAGGTTTTGAGGTTGTGAACACCACAAGAGGAGGACTTTTCTTTTGAACACAACCCCTACAATGGGAAACAAAAGTCATTCCTCTTTAAAAACTTCCAGTTTTGTTTAAACTTATGGAGAACGGTTGTGGCACAAATGCACAAAGGAGTTACGTAAGTCCCAGACAGCAGTCAGGCAGAGCAGCGCCACAGAGAAAAGGCACTTCAGCACAGGACAGACGGAGGCTGATTCATCAACACAATCTGTCAGGGCTGAGCAGTTTTATAGAGAGACCAGATCTATGGAAAATTCCCGCTGTCTCGCAAAGTAAGAAGGGAGCAATAACACATGCCGGTGTTTGCAGAATGCCTAAACAGCCAGTGGGACGTTGTGCAGAAGACACGGTGGAGGTCAAACTGCGGAGTTAAACATGAAACAAATGCAGACAAAAGCCTGGGAGAGTGCGTGTCAAAGTGATGCTGGGATAAGCCTGCATACGAGCAGCAGATAAAAAAAAATACTCAAAAGGCTGAGAGGGAATCAAACGAGAGAGAGAGAGGGAGTGATAAAAGAAGCCTGGTGTCTCCAGGAGACTAAACACTGAGGAATACTCCATATCGTTCCTAAAAACAGTAATATCTTAAAAGTTTCTGAAATTTCACTGCAGTATTAGAAAGGAAATGTAGTAAAAGGGTAACGTCAACTAACCTTAGCAAAAAGGGAAGGTTGATAATCAGATGGCGTCATGATATTTGTACTGTTTTGATTTTCCTTGTGCTTTCAGGTTAGTGCAACCTCTGGAGGACAAGGGGACGCAAGATGGTCATTCTTGTATTTGAAGACACAGGTGAAATGCATTCTGGGAAACCTGGCTGCCCCAAGTCAACACAAGCTACCTCGAGAAAAAACGAGCGAGGCAAGAACACATCTGGGTATCAGGACTGTGCTCGGTCAGATGGTTCTTTGACGTGGATCAATACTTGGCAGCGAATGAGGACATTTCAAGTTGGACGGACAAAAATGTGTATCAACAAACACCTGTGACCTCTTACCCCGTGTCCTTCATTTAGTTTTACTTCCCGTCTTCGTGTGTTTTCCACCCCCGCGTCTCATCAACTTCTTTTGCCTTGTGTCTTTTGTCTGTGTTCTCATTTGGTTCACCTGTTTCTTGTTATCCCATCAGGCTTTGTGTTTCTCCTTGTCATGCAGTTTCTAGTTATTTCCTCATGTTCCCTGGTTGAGTTTTTGACTTGTTTGGGTTTTATTTTTCTTTCGATCTTCCTGCCTCCCACGGAAGCACCTTTTGTTTTTCATGTTGGTGAATTTAATAAACTGACTTTTTGCTATCTCATCTTGTGTTTGTCCTGCATTTGGATTCTATCTTTTATAAAACCTAACAAAAAAGCAAGCAGCAAGTCTAATGCTAGACAGTAGTCTACAGAGAATGTTATTTGATGAGACTGCAGATGTTTCTTTTTCTTTTTTCATTTTATATTAAGTCTACAGCTAAAATAAATATTTGTTTTGTATCACTCCATTGTGTTAAATCTCCTTTGTAAAAGCCATACATAGTTCTTACTTCAAATTAACTCACAAACACAGTTCAGTATCAACCCATAAATGGTTTGTAACTACCTGAATTTACCATGACTAATAGGCGGTTTAGGCTTCGGCGTAAATATGACGGCATAGTTACGGCGACAGCGCAGACGCTAACGCCTTAGCTGCACCTCCACAGAAATATAACTACACGTCATGGTGACCACAAGAGCTGTGATTGGCCCGTTTGGCAGTAATGCGTTTGCGCTTTAGTATTTCCGGCTGCTTCTCCATTTCCGCTATTTTCCGATTGATTGTTTTGGATCAATAAAGATGGAACACATCGAGGAAAGGTTAACTGAGAAAGTTCGGCGATACGGACATTTGTACGACTCGTGTTCAGCGAAATTTCGGTTCGGTCGCCATTGTTGAAAGTGAAGCGGGAAGTAGAAACAAAAATTAGCCCGACTGGCTAAAAAGACACAGCGCCAACTAGTGTTTGGGTGGAGTTGTTATAGAGTTAGCCAGACTGACGGCGTAGGCTACGTACGTAGGTTACGGCGTCTATGTCCCTCAGTACCTTAAACTAGCCTTAATAAGATGTGTAAATACACATTTAAATAGTTTATTTGTCACTTACTTACGCTTTCTAAATGATTTTATGAACCACTGATAACTCCTTTATAACTAGTTGGTAAATATGTGAATACTGATCATCGGTAAATTTGAAAAAAATGTGATTAAACACATTAAATAGATACTTATGAATACCAATAATAAAGCATTTATAAACTGCTTATTAATGTTATTAATGTTGGAGTGAAACTGTTTCTGAACATAAAAGAAAACACTAATAGTCAGCATGGTATGGTATGATGTATAATAAACCCAGTCTAATGGAACTCCTCCATTAACAAAGCCTATATAGAATTTGATCACCTCCTGCATATGACTTGTAATCTCACGTCAGGCTGTGTGTACGTGCTCATATCTATCCTCGTCATCATAAAACCCTCCATCTACTCATGACCCGTCTGCCGGCTCCACCGATGGGGCCTTTAACATACTTTTATCGCCACGGAGCGGGGAACAGGATCCAAACGAGCCATCAGAGGAGAGGGCGAGCCGCCTTCACAGATAAAACTCTATGGTTTATGATAATCATCTTCCTCCACTGCCTTCATCTACAGACAGGCATGAAAGGAGAAGCTGCTCTCGGGAAACGGCGCCTGAAACATTAGGGGTATTGATGGTTGTTGAAGTATGCCCTGCTCAGAGGATCAGGGGTAGATGTAAAGATTCTGCTTAATTAAGTGGCTGCACATTTTCCTTATCTTGTTTATGTTGGTGTGAAGCATTATCACGCTCAAACCTAGTGGAGCTCGCAGTTTTACTTTTTTTAGTGAAGCCAGTAATGGATGATATAAATCAGAATTTAGTCAATTTATGACAATTTAACAATCACTGGACTTAAGTTTTCTTAAAGATCTTTCATCCTAGTGGCTTCTTCAGCTCTAAGTCAAATTATTAGGAACATCTGAGGGTGGTGCCTACCTGCAGCTCACATAGTTAGGGTTAATTAATGACCCAATATTCACCTGAAATTAGATCATTAACAACGATCAGAAACAAAAGATAAACGTAGAGGTCAAAATATCAAAGCCCTTTATAAACGGTGCAGATTTGATGAAGCCACCACTTTTCCATCTACAAGTACTTCCTACTCACACACTGAGTCTGAGGAGTGTCTGATCATTACTAGGTTGCAAGAGAAAATAAGAAGTCATAGAGTCATGAATGAGTGGTAATATGCCTTTAACGCACCTCAAACGCATCCAGTTGCGTTTGTTTTAGCTTTCCTTACACAGCCCTCATTTAGAAGTTCTTGCAGCTTGTTCTCAACACTGGTCCGGTGTCTGGTTACTGTTCTACGATTGGTCAGAAATTTGTGGAAAAGCAGAAATTCTAGCACCTAGATGCTAATATTTGCAGTGTGACTGCAAATCTCTCTTAGGTAGAGACTGGCACACTGGGTTTGGGTTCATGTTGAATGAACGGCATGATGCGACGGACACAGATATCAAAATAATAAGAAAAGTGCTCCCACAATGCTTAGCGTATGTGACGTATGTTGCAGTGGGAGGAGCCTATGAGGACTGGCCAGAATGAACTTTGTTCGTGTTCTTGATGCGAGCAAGAACAAGAACAAATTTCTCACTTCTCATTGAGTATGTAACAAATTTACTTCAGGCGAATACTGTCTATTCAACAGGTGTTTATTGTGGGAGTTTCAGGTGGGCATCACCCCGCAGATGTTCTGAAATAAAATCCTTGACTCGCCTCCAATCAATTGGAACTGAAGAAACCACTTGGATGAGTCACAGAACATCTCCAAGAAACCCTGAAGTAAAACCCAGTAGCCTTTGTTTTAGCTTTGATTTAGGGTTAAGATGACCTTGCCTTTATCAAGGAGACAACAACATTTTGTGGAAAATAAAGATATTTCTCAGAGGCAGCTGTGGCTTAGTAGGTAGAGTTGGTTGTCCATGATTTGATCCTCTGTACATGGACCACATGTCAAAGTGTCCTTCAGCAAGACACTGAACAACTGCACCATTGTACCATCTACCATTGTGATTGTAAAGCGCTTAGAGTACCAATAGGTAGAAATTTGCTATGTAAATACAAGTTCATTTACTAAGATAATTGTTTTAGAAAACTAATGATACAAGGAATTAATTGAAGTCTGAGAAATATTTAGAAAAAATCCCATTTGAGGAATTTCACGCTGCTTCAAATCTCACATTCTGGTTTTATCTACAAATGATTTAACAAGAAATAATTTAAAAAATGCCTCAACATCAAAAAACATCAGCCACGGGCTAATATCAAAGAGGCTGTGGAGAGATTTAGCACCGAGCCGCCCCCGGAGCACGTCCTCATCTTGCATTCTTCACACCGAATGATGAAAGTTATTCAACCTTCGCTTTCGACATTCTGTCCCGTTCTACTAGCAGACACCGAGCAGTGAAATGTACCACTGTTACAACAAAACAAAAGTGAAGTTTGTGTCCTGTCCCTGCCTCGACACATCTCAAAATCCCTGCAGCGGCGCAACCCGCAAGGCCTGTGCGGATCACTTCTGGCGACAACATATTTACTGTAGCAAGAAGACAGGATTAGGATATGGAGAGAAAAATCCTTGGGGAGGACGAGCTCAGACAGACAGTTCATTGTCTGGTGTTTCCTAACTTGTTCCTATCATTCTCCCTGCAGGCCCGACAGCTTTAGTGTTCATCCTTTTAAAATGCATTACAGCACACACTTCCAAATCGATCACCGAAGGATGTACACTCCCACGGTGAACACAAACACATACACATGTGGAAAGACTGGAAACACACACAAATGGGAAAACAGGACAAGAGACTTGATCCGGCACAAATGCTGACGTGACTGCTGTAATTTTAACCTGTCAGGGATATATCAGCAGGGTTTGGTGCAAGGCACGGTAGTACAGAAATGTCAGTTATACACCGATCAGCCACAACATTAAAACCACTGATGGGAGAAGTAAAAAACATTGAACATCTTGAGCATCAATGTTCTGCTGGGAAACTTTTGGACGTGGCATTCATTTGGATGTTACTTAGACATGTAGAACCCACCTAGACAAGACCAGGTACCATAGCAATGACACTATGGATGCACGGAAATGAAAAATCTTGTCTGAAACCGAAAACCGAAAGTGGAGAACCCAGGGCCGAAAACCGAAAGACAGAAAGACATTTTGTTATTATAATTATTAATACTATTGCATTTATAGCTATGACTGTGGGCTAGGCATAAGGGAGACCTACACAATATTAGGAAGGTGGTCATAATGTTATGCCTGATCTGTGTATTGTCCACCAAATAAGGCTGAAATTCACTGTTCAAGGGATCAATCAATAACGTTTACCGATGCTTTTCTTTCTCAAACATTCTGAATGAGGGAATTCTTCAACACGTCCTTATTCATTTCTCTATTTCTGCGTCCCCATGTCTCTCTCTCTATTTTTCTGGATTAGCATCCTAAGGCTGCAGGGATGTGTTTGTTTACAGGCAGCAGATTTAGAGCGCGGCAGGCTATAGGTGGACACGGGCCGGTTTTTGTCGTCCTCGCGGTGGAAGAATGACACCAACGCTGCCAGGGCGAGAGGTCTGGTTCTGACTGGAGAACAGCTGTGCTAAATATTCGCGCATCGGTCCCTGTAAAGCGCTTGGAATGAAAACCGTCTGCCAAATGGCGCATCCCGTGTTGCAGCACAGGGACCGGGGAGAGCTGTAATCCGCCATTCAAACACGTCCTAAACTCTGCCAGTGATCCACTTATTACACATGAGGATGCCACTGGTAAGCAGGGAGAGGCTGAGAGGCTGAAATCAGAACGAAGAGCAGACTCTGATAGATGTGACTTAGGAAATACAACAAACGCTGTAGAAAACTTTAACGTTTAGAAAATATAAAATCATTCACACATCCATAGTTGTATTATTGTATCATTAAAGGTTAATGAAGCCTAGTATAAAGGTTGTGAATACTTTGAACATCACATTAACATGTGATAACAGGGATTCTTTTATGTAACCTTAGACCTGAGACGGATCCATGTGCAAGTCCCCAGAAATGTAACTACGCGTCATGGCAGTGCAGATCGCAAGAGTCGCGATTGGTCTTCTTGGTAGTACCATGTTTCCGCTTTAGTATTTCCGCCTACTTCTCCATTTCCACCATTTTGGAATTGATCGTTTTGGTTCAATGAAGATGGAACACATCGATGGAAGGTCAACTGAGGAGGTTTGGAGACATAAACATTTGTCGGGCTTATGTTTTGCGAGATTTTGGTGAAATTGTCAGACGTCATTGTTGAAAGTGAAGCAGGAAGACAAAACAAATGTTCGGGTGGTGTTTTTACAGAGCGAGCCAGACTCACAAGTATAAGTGCCTCACACCGCCGTAGGCTATGAGCGTCCGTAACGCCGTCTATGTCCCGCAGAGCTGTAAACCCGTGCTTAAGTCCAAGTCTAAGCCTCTTCCAATACTGAAAAGCCATCCACGCAGATGCAAACACAACAGAGTCGGAGACGGAGTGGAGGGTATTTTGTTTTCAAATAAAGAGAGGTGACGGTAAAAGGAGCTGGCTCCGTCCATACACCATCAATATTTCATTGTTCCTACTTGTTTCCCTTGGAGACGTTTGAGTTCGTTACCTAGGAAACCAACCAGAGCCCGGAACGTCCACTAGAGACCAACTGTCATCTACAAAAAGATGGACGACAAACGAAACCCTTTATATATATGTAGACGCGGCCTTGTGTTAATGTAATATACCTAAATATAATATTAATTTGCACCATTCAGTTGGAGCAGGACACGGCTGTGAACTGTAAACTCTCCAGAAGTGTCCGGAACAAATGCGGCGTGGGGAAAATAAGGAAGACCAAGTACTTTCCTAAATGACTTAATAAGATCAGCCTTTTTCACACGGCGGTGAAGAGCCGACGGTACGCAGGGAGACGCACACACAGTGTCTGGTGTAAGCACTGGGCCACTGTTGACATGTAATGGAGCCTCCTAAAGGGATTAAGGGGTAGACTGTGAAATGTGCTGAATGTGCCTGCCTGGTAAGAAGGGCCCCCGAGGGCCAAAGAGAGAGAGTCAGGATTAAGTCACCCGCCGTGTGTGTGTGTGTGTGTGTGAGAGTGTGTCATTTCCACACTTCACCATCAGCTGATCCATTCCCTCATTGTTTAGCATCCGTTGGCCGAGCATCAAAGGAAGCGGGGCACAAAAGAAAACTCAAAGGCCATCACAGAATTAGCTCTGTGATCGCTTCATTAGCTGCCACCACACCGTGTCATAGTCAAATTCAAATCTGAGAATTACTGGAAATATCTTGGGGAAGATCAAATAAATGACGGATGAGTTATTGAGGCGTCAGCGTGGCTTGTTGTTCTGCCCGCTGTGTTTACACTGTCTGTATTATATTAAGTTTTAGTTTCCAAAACAATTCTTTCTTAAATGCTTTTTTTTTTCTCGTTGAGGGCAGATGAAAATAGAACAAAGCTGATTTTATTTCTTGCAAGAAAACATTAGGTAAAGTAAAACTTTACTTTCATATGAACTGTGCACCTGCATCTTCTCACTACTAAACTGTACACGAATTGGGCATAACATTATGACCACCTTCCTAATATTGAGTAGGTCACCCTTGTGTCTCCAAAATGACTCATCAGAGAATGGACATGGGTCTTCTGAGGGTGTCCTGTGGTGTCTGGAAACGAAATACTGTTAATGGGGGGGTCTTTGAGGGGAGGGGCCTCTGTGGGTCATCCCACAGATACTTGATCAGTTTGGGATCTAGTGAATTTGGAGGCCAGGTCAACACCTTGAGATGTTCTTCATGTTTTTTTTAGTTGTTCCTAAAGTGTTTTTGTGGCTGCATCCTGCTGGGGACTGCTGCTGCCATCAAGGAGTGTCATTGCTATGGGGTGGGGGTGTCTGGTCTGGTCTAGGTGGGTGCTACATGTCTAAGTAACATCCACACCAATGAATGAATGAATGAATGAATGAATGAATGCCAGGTCCAAAAGTTTCCCAGCAGAACACTGAACTGTCACAAGATGGTCGATGTTATTTACTTGACTCCTGTCAGTGGTTTTAATGCTGTGGCTGCTCAGTGTATATTTTCCATCATATCTCACTCTACACCACCCTCCTCTTTCCCTCTTTAGCTTAATTCACTTTGCCTCTATCCTCTTTCTTTTCCGGTACTCGCTGCATGCTCCATTTCCCCAACAAAGCCGCTCATTTTCCGTCCTCTTTGCGCTCTCCGTCTTCTCTATTCTTGATCTCATTCAGACTAACCCGATTGTCCTCCCTCTGCGAGTTTGCACTTTTTGCAATCTGTTTTTTTTTTCTTCCTTTTCTTCTTCCCAGGCCTTTCACGGGCACGGTAAGTGATTTGTTTGCAAAGAGCGGGATGCATGAGGCCGTGATGAAATTAGAATTTCTCTCCTGTTTGTTACACCATCTTGGTTTTCCTCATTCTCTTTGGAGTGTGTGCGTCTGCCTGCTGGCACGGTGGCAGCAGCAGCCAGTTACCGAGCATGTCATCACAGTGATATCTGCCAAAGGGAAGGAGGGGGGGGTGGGTGAGGATTCCCAGAGGAAGCAAGACAACTGCTGCTAGAAACAGCTGGGGCGGCTTCAATACGTGCCGCTGTCTTATTGGCAAGGATGTGGAAATGCTAAGGTTTGCCTGCTTAATTCAGCAAAGACTTTGTCTCAAACTGAAAGGCAGAAAGTTCCCGGAGCCATGTTCTTGTGGGTGGGACGTGAGAGGTTTGTTACGGAACGAATGAACGAATGAGACGCCGGATAATTACATAGTGAAGGTTATATTTGTTTGGCTGGCCACAAACCTCTTTGTATTTAGAGGTAGTGAGCTAAATGTGCTGCTCGTCGTTTTTGGCTAAAAACAGCTCATTGAGTGTTTCTGTGATTTAACTGAGCAGACGCAACGATGCATCAAAATAATCAGTGTCAATGTTTGTTGACTGAAAGTGTTCGTCAGAAGTGTGGGAATCGTTTGAAAGGAGAAGAAACTAGATGCATGCTTTTTAAAAACATGAAGTGGCCAACCACAGCTGCACAAATACTATGTGCGCTGTCAGTGTTTGGGCTTTCACAGGGAGTTTAGTCTGATTATTGGTTGGGCGGCCAGTCATCTGTTGTGTTTCAGACAAGAACGAAGCCTCTCTAGGGGAGAAACTCATGGTTTACAAGTTGCAGGTTGTTTGTGAACCTACAACATACTAAGGTTTCCATTAACATCACGCTAAGTGGTTACAGCAAACGTTCATTTCTATTCCGAGTTAAATCTTAGTCGACCATGTCTCTGCCAATAATTAAATGCCTACTTATTTCATAATTATATAAACAACACATAAATCAGTTGTTTTTTTTCAAGTAGTGTCATTAAGGAATGGTTTAAGCTCATAAATGTTGTATTAAAACATGTCATGTTGTGAATGTTTTTGTCTCAAACCATAATGCTGCAAGTTCTGGTTATTATTTAGATGTTAATTAGTCAAATGATTAAGAAATGTATTTAAAAAAAATAAGCTCTTAATCCTTCACTGAACAGGGGGAGGTGGAATGAGATATAAACTGCCTCAATCTAAGGCCTCGTCCACACGTACCAAAACGATCTTTTCCTCCTCCTCCGTTTTCTCTGGCATCGTTTCAAGAATATCTGCGTCCACATGGATCCGTCTCAACACGACTCAAAACGCTACTTCATACTCCAAGCCTATAGATGGCACTGAAATTCACCAAAAACGGAGAGGAAGAGGCGGAGCATGCGCATAAAGCTTGAGCGCCGTTTACAAAGCGGCTTTAGAAGAAACCAAACTCAAGGAGAAATTATATTTAGCCCTAGTAACCATAATAGGCTCAATATCTTCTCCAGCAGGAACACGAGCATGTAGTCCACCATTGTTGGTGATGTTGTTAGGAGACGTCTCGCGGGATGTAAGAGGTGGAAGGCTGCTGGAGGGGTGTGGTGATAACGTCCATACGAACACTCAAGAGGTGCGTTTGCGAATTTTTTCACCCTGGGACCAGGTTCCAGAAAAGTTCATTTTAGGGCGATGTGTTTACAGGATTCGTGTGGACGATCGGCCAAAACGATGCAAAACATCTGCATTTAAACCAAAAAGCGTCTCAGTGTGGACGGCCCCAAAGTACGAGACAGTCTTAACATTTGACGCCAAGAAGTTTCACACCGATGTTGGCTCGTTAGAGAAGCATTCATTGGAGAGAGAGGACGGGGTCAAACCATCTTCTTCCAATATAGGTGAGTATCGTGTTAACAGACTCTAGAAATGTGAGTTTCTAAAGGGTGACGCCCACAGATGTTCCAATTAAAGCCACAACTCCCCACCTGTTGTTGGCACACGAAGAAGCTACTTGGATGAATTGCCTTCAAGAAACTTTACTCTAAGTCCAGAAGCCTTTCTTTATGATTTAAAACACTAAACTGTATGAAATGAACCAGATGCTAAGGGCATAGTGGGAGCATTGTGCATCCTTGTAACTACAGGATCCCGAGAGTAACTAACAGACACAAGTGTAGTTCAAGATCCAAAGCCGAAACAGAAGGTCTGTGCTCATGGGAGGAACCTTAACCTTTAATTGTGGCGCACATGACCAGAGGATGACGCCAAACCATCTCATTTCTACTTAATAAGACTCTCCTAACAAGCTGCAACAGATGGACAGAGACGCAGACGTCCTCTTTCTATTTTTTCCCCGCTCTGTGTTCAGAGCTAATGAATGATTGATTCATGAGATTTGTTTATACCGTCAGATCCAGAAACCAACGCCTCAAGCTGATGTTTTGACGCTGTTTGCATCCATTTGTTGACTTCTCATCTCAGCATGTTCACCTGCTTACAAGTTGCCTCTGATTTTTTTTAACGCGTCTCATCTCGATCACAGCGGCGACGCCGATACCGACAAATCTCTCTCTTTCCCCCCCTCTGCCCCCACACACACGTGTTGGACTTGCAGCTCCAGCTGGGCAGTCAGTCAGAGGGAGAAAGATGAACCCCTCCCCCGCCAAATTTTGTTTGATGGGCTCAGTCTCTGACAACAGATGAGAAGGGAGTCAAAAGCTCCCCTGTGAGATCAAACGCGATCTGCTGCAGTCTGCAGTCTCTGGACCGGAGTTCAGCTAAGCTCAACTTCACAGAGCAGACAGAGAGTGAGAGGAGGGAGTAAAGTTTGTGACACTGAAAGAGACGTAGAGGATGAAGGAGGACGAGTAGGAGGCATCTCCGGGGAGAAAAACATCTTCTGAGGTTTTAAATGATGACTCTTAGTTGCAGGAATGGATTACTTTGACGCTTTACTTCTGTTCATTGTTATTTTTCTCCACAATGCTCAGGCATAACATTATGACAGCCACCCTGATATTGTGTAGGTAACCCTCCAAAACAGTTCAGAGTCATCAGAGAATGGACATGGACCTTGATCAGTTTGGGATCTAGTGAATTTGGAGGCCAGGTCAACACCTTGAGATGTTCTTCGTGATTTTTATTTAGTCGTTTGTGTCTGCATCCTGCTGGGGATGGGTGCTGCCATCAAGGAGTGTCATTGCTATGGGGTGGGGGTGCCTGGTCTGGTCTAGGTGGGTGCTACATGTCTAAGTAACATCCACATGAATGAATGAATGCCAGGTCCAGAAGTTTCCCAGCAGAACATTGAATGGTCAATGTTATTTACCTTTCCTGTCAGTGGTTTTAATGTTGTGGCTGCTTGGTGAATGAGACGGTGGCACTGTTTCCAACATAAACAATCGTCTGTCTGTGTACTGACATATCCCTGATAGGTGAAAATGAGTTCTCTGTAATGTCCACATGAATGAATGAATGAATGCCACGTCTAGAAGTTTCCCAGCAGAACATTGAATTCCCTCAAGATGGTTAATGTTATTTACTTCTCCTGACAGTGGTCATAATGTTGTGGCTGATTGGTATAGTTTTTGTGTAGTAGTTTGTTCTTGCTCATTTTGTTTGTCCTTCTTCTGCCTCCATCTCGATATTTCTTCACCTCCTGTGATCTTCTGCTCTCCATCTTCTCTTTTTCCTTTGTGTTAAATTTATGTTTTCGCAGCCCCGTAACCGTCTCCTTCTCCTGCATTTCTACTTCGCACTTTCCCTCTTTAGCCCCTGAAGTCCTTCCTTCTGCACCCCGTTCCAGTCGTCTAATTTCCTCTCTTCCTCTTTTTCTTCTGCCCCTCGCCATCATTATCTCTGCCCCTTCTGTCTCTCCACCACCCTCAGCTTCATCTTCCACCGCCGTCACTCTCCGTCTCCTCCTTTCCATCCGTTCATCCGCGGGGTGGCTGTGCTGCGACGTTGGCGCTTGCAGACTCTGCAGCTTTTCTTTTAGACGGCCTCATCTCATTATCCTGCTTTACAGGGCTCGTCTCGTCCTCCCTTCGCTGGGCAATCTGCTCCTCGCTCAAATCGCCCGTGTCATTGTTCTCCTCGTTTTATCTCTTTTTCACTCCATTCCTTGATACTTATCACATCTATGACAAGCAAGAACATTTTTTTTTGCTCTCATCCCAAAAGGACAATTCTCCCACTAAGCTGTTTTATCTCTCTAAAGAAAATGATTATTACAGTAATATCCCTGTTTTTATACACCAGTTTTCACACTTTCATTCCTCTATATGAAAACTTGTTGATACCAAAGTCTTCCACAGTATTGAAAGAGGAAGAGTTTTTCTTCTTCCTTCAAGAGAAGGCGGCTTTTCTTTGCAATCTGCAGTGAAAACCTCAACTGAGACGCTTAATGTGTTGCATCAAAGGTCTTAATTAGAATATGTTGTTGTATGACACAACTGTATTTCTAAATATCGTCATTTTTGGTATTAGTGCTTGAAGCATAGACTGTATATAAATATGGACAACCTGTCGCCACGTCCTCGTATTGGCCCAACTGATGCTATTTTTCCCGGGGATACTAATGACACTTGAACATGTGTCAACGTTGTATTAACTACGTAAAATGTCAGAAATCATCCTTGAAAAAAGGTTATTTGACGTGTATTTTAGCGTTTTAGTTTGTTCCAAGTCCCATCCACTAACATGGAGGAGGTGAAGCTTATGACCTATACTGCAGCCAGACACCAGGGGGAGCTCTACTTGCTTTGGCTTCACTTTAGAGGAGCTGTTTCGCCGTCCGTTCATGATTTGAGCTGTATATCTCTAAGACTTTTAAGGCGAGTAGCTCCTTCTCTTCTAAATGACTCATTTAGAGTTTCGTTTTTCAGTGGTGTCCACCTAAATCTCACATGTCTAGGGTCCGTTAACGAGTCAATACTCACAGGAAATTGTTCAGATTACCTTGGGCGGCATCCTCTTTGCACCGTTAATGGTTCTCTAACAGCCAAATAATGATCTCAAACTCTCCACACTCAAGGTGTGAATGGAGGTGAAACTTCTTGGAGAGGGATGTTAAGATAAATGGGTTGCACGCTGCTGATAAATGGTGTCGCAGTCCTCCTCCCCGGTCGAGAGGAAGGCTTTCCAACTTTACACAGATGGTTTCCTTCACTCCTCTTTCAAACCATCCGTCTCTTCCCTGGGTGAAATGCGAACGTTGTTGTCCTCAAAACAGAGTCCAGTTCACCTCGCATTAGCATCCGTCCTGGACAATCTGATCACAAGAGGACAGTTTTTATTGCCCTGGCGTCTCCAGCTGGTTCTTCAGATCCTATCTCAGTTACGCTGTAAATAAACTCCATCATTTGTGGATTAATAAGATATTTTAACAGCGACTGTCTCTAACGGATCTTTAGTGATGTTTCAAAACGAAGGACACCGCAGTTTTTTGGGCACACGTTAAGATCTTATTTGTTGATCTCCACCGGGCAACACAGACTTCTAATTGAGGAAAATGTGTAACTTAACTCCACACGGCTCCTCATACATCAGCATGATCACATAAACAACTAACCACATGCTGATAAGTTATTTAGCGACAGAATCACCGTGTACTCATATAAAATACATTCATTTGTTAATTATTTTAGTTAGTTAAGAGCTACAAAGAGAGAATACTTCTTAAAGGGTCTCATTACTAATGAACAGACGTGGTTTTTTTTTTTCCATTTCATTTTAATAAAGCCTGTGAATGTATGAGGAAAACCTCAACTGATGCAAGAGCACCCTGCTGATCAGGAGGTCTTTAATAATATGACTCAGGACTGTTCACACTATCAAAGGAATGAGGTCAAATGCAACTCCACCACCTCCACATGTGGTCAGAGATTAGGGCCCATATTCCTAAAGATCCTTAGAGCAAAGATTAGTTTCTCCTAGCGGCCAGATTTTTAGAAAATTGTTGGAATCGTGATGTTTTCTAAGAATTTCCCCTCAAAGTTCAGAACAGATCCTGGTAAAGATAAAAGGTTTTCCTAAGGTGAGATCTGTTCAGAGCAGGGAGGAGGACTTTTAAGAGGCTTAGGAGTTTCTTAAGCAGAAAGGAGGCATTTATCTGTTTCTTTTGGTGTGTAGTGTGACATTGGATCCAAATCTACCAAATCTCAAAACTGAGCCAGAAGCAAACACTGTTCCTCTGTCCAGTTGGGTTTCCTACATCGTTTCTTCTCCATCCATTGAACGCCAACCAACACTGCTTCTTATTGGCCGGTTAGCAATCACAGAAACCAATGAAAGCTGAGATATTTTACCCTTGTTGATACCAAATGGATGAAAAATGACCAGCGTGGTAAATGAATTGAAGTAAATAAATACAACTATCAGCATGTGAATACTGTGAAAGTGGGCCTGAGTTTACTCACACAGTTTGTAGGATAATTTTAAAGTACAGTTTAATATTTATTT
This sequence comes from Planiliza haematocheilus, assembly GCA_005024645.1. NCBI lineage: Eukaryota > Metazoa > Chordata > Actinopteri > Mugiliformes > Mugilidae > Planiliza > Planiliza haematocheilus. The sequence goes on along the minus strand of SRSE01000981.1, from coordinate 68,139 downwards.
AACAGAGATTTTCTTTTTGTGTAAAATATTACTTACAATTACACAGTCTACATAGAGATTAGATTCTATTATTGAGTCTATTGATTTGATGGTACATTCTAGGCCCATTATCACCAACAGTGTATTTTTACACTAAGACTCCTAGCTAGGAAATTTTAGGCTAATTTAGGATCTCTCTGAATCTTTAGGAATAAGGCCCTGGATCAAACAAATGCATCCCCAGTGAAGTACAATGTGTGTTCACATCTGTACTTCAAGCTCAACACTTGCGATCAGATTGCCCAGAATGAAAAGTTAATGCAAGGTCTGAGAGCATCAAAGCCCAAATCCATTCCTGAACAGAAAGCCAGGACACTCTGTTGTCTTTCAACCTTGAGTTCGCAACTACCTGCCCTTCTCTCAAAAGCACAAATGACTTCATAACCCAAGCCTTTGCATATCAAAAAGGTGCACACGTACTTGTATATGTATTTCTGGAAGCCTGCCTAGACTTTACATTACTAACACTGTGCTTTAAATGATGAGTGCTCTGGTAAGAAGCTACTTAAACGTTTGACAGTGAAACTGTATTTCCTAAATCGGACATTAATGATGCCTGTAGGAGTCAACGGGAGATAAACGTTGGATAAATATAGACTACTGTAATTCCTGACACTGTTGTGACACATATACTACACAATTCACATAATTAAGAGCGCATACCTGCCCAGAGGACACGCTTCTACACCATGCGTCTTCTTTCCAGCTGTACCAGCACATTTCTTCTAACAAATAGAGAACATTGTTTCAGGCTGAAAGTGTAACACCCGCCCGACGTCGGGATGCTGCGACTACAGCTTACTTTGAAGAAAACGAAGGACAAGAAAAGTGTGCTAATGAGGTGCAGGCAGCGGCGGAACAAAAAAACACCACACTAAAAACCAAACCAGCTGAAAAAGTAAGAAGCAATGAGAAGAAAACATCACGTTCGATTAGAAGATTGTGTTTTGTTTCTTTCTTGCAGGTGAAAGCAGTGAATAATGAGTTTGCAGATTCATCAGTCACAGTACAGCAGTAAGATATCATCGAGCTGTCCTCTACTTGGCGCTGCTTTGAAAGTTAAACGAGGAATAAGAAATTGGCGATTGCTTGAGTCACAGTCTTGGAAAACAGTGATAATGACGAACATTACGCAGTTTTTCTTCTTTGTCTCAAACTTAAACTATACATTTAAATCCACAAGACTCGCATTACCTGGCAACACACTGGAGAAGTCAACGGGAATAAAAAGATGGAAATTACAGGTTGTCGCATTTCCTACATTTACAGCTGCTTGCAGCACGACTTTGAGTCACTCATTTCTCAGAATCCCTGACTAAAAATGCTTTCCACAAGCCATTCATATTCTTCTCTCTCTTCTTTCTTTCATCACCAACGTAATCTGCAATCAACCAAAATCTGTTGTGCCCATCATAGAAGATCCAATTCATTAAAGGGTAACTACTGTTTTTTGACAACATGGACCTTATTTCTGGAATAACTCGTTTACTCACCCATATAAGTTTTGTGTCGTTTATAGTCGTTCATGAGATATATAGATCTGCGTATATCCATATAGTGGAAGTGAATGGGGCACCGAAACGCAGGCTCTAAATAACGAATTATCTGCCGCGAAACTATAAATATTCATAAATATTTTGTTATCGTACGCTAGTGCTATTACCCGTTGAGTCCGGAGTCACCTGTTATCATCATCCATGGTCTGTAGATTGACCTAAAGACCCCAGATGATGTCTTCTGACCTGGATAATGTCGTGATTTGCTACTGCTGTGGTTCGTCCACAACCTCAGAATTGGAAAAATATTCAGCCATGTTGCAAAAAACTAGCAGTAGCAAACAAGCTGAACGTTGTGGACTCGTGTGGCGCTCAGAAATGACATTGTCCAGGTCAGAAGACATAATCCGGGGTCTGTAGGTCAATCTACAGACCGCACACTAAATTGTCCTGTTCACATGAAACTGTAGATTAAAAGGTGAAGGGAAAAAGAGGAGGAGCAGTGGGGTAAAAAACCAGAGGAGACGATGGTAAAGGACAAACTGTCCTTAAGGGGAAGTGGAAAAGGGGCGAGATAAGTACAGAGGAAGGATGTGAAAGAGAAGGAAAAACAGGTAAAAGCACTTAATGTTTGGAGAGATGAGAAAATGGAAGAAATCTGAGGAGCACACGAGGCAAAGAAACACGACAGAAACGAAGGAGAAAGTTAACAATATCAGAGAAATGTTAAGAGAGGAAAGTAGGGCAACACAAAGGATGAAAAGGAACAGGAAAGAAAAGGATGTTGGGTAAGAAAGGGGAATTAGGAGAACGGATAATAAAGACAGCAGAGGACTGGGATGAAGACAAATGTTAAAATGAAAACAGAATAAAGGGAACACGGGATGAAGAAGGCTGCAAATCACAAGAGCGTTAACGAGAAAAACAAACGGGAAGGCGGTGATCGAATCAGAGAGGAGCAACGCAGAGAGAGCAGAAGAAGAAATGAGGATAACGGTTGATGGGCGGCAGACAGGAGGTGTGGAGGGAGAAGAGAAGGTGGTGAGGACATCAGAGACAGTGGTAGAAGCAGGACGGGAGTGTAAGAAAGAATAAAAGTAGGGACAGACGGAGGAGTAAACACAATCCATCACTGCTGCTCTGCTTCGACTCTCCCGGACCTCTTCCTCCTGAATGCTGATCTCCAGCTCGCCTTCACTTTCTTTTTTCTTTCTCCGCTGTTTGACTTACACACATTTCTCTTTTGTTTTGCTTCCAGTTTCAATGATGCTTTTTTTATGTTCAGGGATTGAGCTGATGGTGATCGGCAGTAAATCAATAGAAGACCACATCTGATGAGGCTGTCCTTGGACTATTTCTCCACATAAAGTCAACTTTGTCTTAAGAGAGAACACGGTTGCCTTCATAAATAACTCGTTTTGGCTGCTGTGCCCAACTAGAAGGTCTGACTTGGTTTATTGGTCGACATAAAATGAAAATTTCAGACACTGCCAGGTGAAAAGAACTTTAAGGAACTTTAAGGAGACAGGAAACTTCTCCAATGCAGCAAATATAGTTGGGAAATGTCTGCAACCAGTCGTCTAGAGCAGTGGTTTTCAAAGTAAGGGCCGCCAGGGGCTGCTAGGGGGGTCCTCAGACAATTGAAGGGAAGAGGAGAAAAGAAAAATTGCAAAAATCAAAAATATAATCTAATTGTTTTAATTATTATTATATACGAAAAAAAGCAAGAAAAAAAAACATTCTGAAAGATAACGTTTCTTTACATATTTTGTAGTATTGTCTGTGGGTTTGCAAATGGGGTCCATGGACAGAAGCTAATGCTGTTTGGGGGGCCTTGGCATGGAAAAGTTTGGGAACCCCTGGTCCAGAGGCTCTTTTAGGGCACTGTGGGACATAGACGTACGTAACCTACGGTGGTACGAGACATTTATACTTGGGCGCTTGTCAGTCTGACTCGCTCTGTAAAGACGCTAACAAAACACTGGTGGGCGCTGTGTCTCCTTTACCAGTTGGGTTCATTTTTGTTTCTACGTCCTACTTCGCTAAGATTTCGCCGAAGACAAGTCACGCAAATGCTTTTACCTTTGAACCTCCTCTATCTTTATTGAGCCAAAACAATCAATTCAAAAATTGTGGAAATGCAGAAGCAGTCGGGAATACGAAAGCAGAAACACGCTACTACCAAGCGGACCAATCGCAGCTCTTGCGGTCTGCTTTGAGGGTCGGTCTGGGGCGTCAAATTGACGCCAACTAATTTTAAAAAAAAGGGAAGACCGAGAGCTTAGCCAGTTCTAAAGTTTAATATATGTGCAGTTATAGAGCTATTAGAGACTCTATGAGCTGTGGTGAGTTATCTCCTGTGGCTCTACTTGTGTTTAATTATCCAACAGTTTGGGCTCAGAAGTAACAGAGTAGAGTTTTTATTCACTCTCCCTTGTGTTCGCCTCTAAACTCATCCCTCCCTCCGTCCCCAAAGACGTCCACTAGAGACTGACGCCAGTAAACTTTCTCTTCCGCCTTCAAATCTTCACCCATCCTTCACGCTGCAACCCCACACCTCACCCCCTCCCAAATGGGACACCCAGTGACAGCCATCTCTCCTGCTGCTAGCTGAGGCGGGCACATGGGATGTCTAAGTGCCTTGCTCAAGGACACGTCCAGTGACGAATGAGTCCCGCCGGTCGGGTCATTCATCACCCTCATTCTCCACTCCCATCTCTTTATCTGAAACGATCACCTCCAAACACCCTCAGCTCGTCCACAGGCGTCTCCAGCCTCTGCTCCCTCCATCACCGTCTCCTCTCAGATGCCCTCCTGTGCTCCACCTCCCCCTCTTTCCCCGCCGCCCACCGCTCCCATTATCACCCGAGTGGGCTCGGATGAACGACCGGGATCGATTAGGGTGGAGGAGTGTGTGGGAAGAGGAGTGGCAGTAAGTTTTACTTGAACTTGAGCTCAGGCTGCTGTTCAGACGCTCTCTCTCTCTGTTTGTTGGAGATGTTCAGTGTTTTGGAGCGTTTCAGCATCTTATTGTTATTATTAAACTAATAACAGATGACTTCTCTTCTTGGTTTTATCTTTACCTCATCAGACAAACATGTTATAAAGCTGTGGCTGATTTTCAAACCTGAGGATGTTTCATTTCTCTTTATCTGTCCCGATTCTTGTCATGGCTGCTAGTGGATGTCCCGGGCTTTGGTTGCCTAGGTAACCCAGGCCAAATATCAGCATGGTGAATTAGGAGGACAGCGTTTCCTTAGGTTGAGAATCACTACCGATTTCCTGACTCAATTCAATAAAAAAGTAGATTTAATTACAACTGAAACTAATGCTGTAATTGGAAAACTACATACAGTAATTTAGCACCGTAAACAACAATAAGTTTGATCTGTTCATACGTTCGTTATTGTTCTCCTCTCTCCTCTTCATCAAGTAAATCCTTAAACATGCAAATGAGACAAATAAAAAGCTAAACCTCTTTTCAACTTTCTGCCAATCTTCCTCCTCTCCCTAATTAATTCAGATGAACTATTTCACAGGGGAGTGCGAGAGAACTTTTTTTGTTTCCTAGGAAACGCCGCTCACGTCTGCAGCGTCTAATTATTTTTTTAGTTGACACTCGTGCGTCAGTTGTGTTAAATTAAGCTGAATGGAAACCGTAAAGAGGCAACAGGGATTCGCAGGTTTGCTCTGAGATCTGCTGCCCCAAAAGAAAACAAGAGTAATAATGGAGGATAGTGGCTGAGGTGGAAACCAAAAGCAGTGGACTGGATGGGACGGAGAGAGAGGAGGAGGGAAAGAGGACAGAAAAAGAGTGATGGATGGTTGGATTTAACGTTCACTAGCTCCATAACCGAGAAACAAAAATACGCCCGCTGGCTTTAATGTGAACAGAGAGGATGGATGGGAGGAGGAAGTGGAAAGAAAAGGGAAAAGTATTATCTGTATTATTTTTTTTCATCTCCATCCCTTCATCTTTGCAGCTCTACCTCTCAGTCGCTCATGTTCAGAACAGCTTTCAATCCCACAAACACACACACACACACACACTGATATAAGCACTTACTTCCTGTCCGGAGAGGTAGTAGGCAGCCAACAGTCCTCCTATGAACCGAATGTTGACCTCAAAAACAGACACCTCGGCATTCTGGGGGAAATAAAGAGAGAGCACAAAAAAAGCTGATCAGACAGAATATCATTAACTTTTAATTTATTTCACGGCGTCTGGGGCTTTGTGCAGTTTATTTCTAATTAGTCTTTCATCTTTTATGAATTATCTTGGTTCATTTCACCACAGAAAAGAATAGGAAACTGTAAAGAAGGCAATGTTAAAGTGTCCAACAGACTGTATCCCCACTGTTATCACTAAACAATGCTAAACGGAAAGCCACTAAATTAACTAATAACGTCCAACAAACTCTAATACTTCAGCTATACAGCAATAAATTGATATACACTGCCTCGCCAACAGGATTTAACTAATCAAATAGGTAGGAGCCTCCTATTGGATAATTACTGCATGGGTGATTATGTTTCAGCTGGAAACAATTTATTTAACCCCAACTGATGCAATGAGTAGCTTCTCATTTCTTCAACAACCATGTCTAAAGACACATCCTGTGGTCGTCTGTTTGAGAAGGGTCAAATCATTGGCATCAAGCAGAGAAAACATCTAAGGAGATTGAAGAAACTACTAAAACTGGGTTAAGAACTGTTCAAGGCATTATTAAAAACTGGAAGGAGACTGGAGAAGCATCGTCTTTGAGGAAGAAATGTGGTCTTGATTGATCGTGATCGGCGATCAAGATCGAAGAGAACTCAGGGTTATGTTTAATAGTGAAAGTAAGAACATTTCCACACGTACAATGTGAAGGGAACTCAAGGGATTGGGACTGAACAGCTGTGTAGCCTTAAGAAAACCACTAATCAGTGAGGATAACTGGAAATAAAGGCTTCAGTTTGCTAGGGAGCATAAAGATTGGACTCTGGAGCAATGGAAGAAGGTCATGTGGTCTGATGAGTCCAGATTGACCCTGTTCCAGAGTGATGGGGGCATCAGGGGAAGAAGAGAGGCAGATGAAGTGATGCAGCCATCATGCCTAGTGTCTACTGTACAAGCTTGTGCTATGGGGCAGTGCTATGATCTGGGTCTAGGTTCATTAGCTGACTACCTGAATATACTGAATGAGCAGCTTATTCCATCAATGGATCATATTCCAAGATGACAATGTCAGGATTCATGGGGCTCAGATTGTCAAAGAGTGGTTCAGGGAGCATGAGATGGATTGTTCCACCACAGAGTCCAGACCTTAACCCCATTGAGAATCTTTGGGATGTGCTGGAGAAGCTTTGAGCAGTGGTCAGACTCTCCATCATCAATACAAGAGCTTGTTGGAAAATTAATGCAACACTGGATGAAAGTAAATCTGGAGACATTGGAGATGCTCATGGATACTAGAGTATGAGACCTTTGTTTAGGGTGGTGACTTTATTTTTGGCCAGGCAGTGTACTTTCAAGTTAAAAAAGATCCCTAGCGATGTTTCAGTACGATTTATCTTCACAAACTTAATAGTCAATGTCTTTGGCACTGTCCAGAGTTGGTATAAAGCAAAACCCCCGGGTGGACCACAACATGCCAACACTGCTTTTTAATCACCACATTAATGCTGATATACAGGAGACACTGTAAAAGCTTTGAAACTGGAAGGTTATTCACTGTCCTTAACAAACCCTGGACCAGCCGGTGGAATGCGAACAGAGAACCTCTCCAAGTGAATTAATATCTGAGCCACTGGCATCGATCAACAACTCAGTGACCTGCCTCGAGTTAGACTTCAATGCCTTCAAAGCTCCAAGTAATTAAACAACACAAGCCAGCAATGTGTGGATCAGTGGAGTTTAAATGTGTTTTCTCGCACTAATTAAGACCAAAGTCGTCAGCCTGGCTATTGTTTTCTAGCTGGTGTTCACCTCCATTGTCCCTCTTTGCAAAGCACGGCTTAATTGAGGATAAATGTCAGCAACATTTCTGTTTCTTTTCTTCCTCGTCATGAATCACAATAAAATAGTCACCAAGCCGCTCGTGTGCCAACGTCCCCCTGCGGACCACAGCAGTTTTGGCAGATTTGGCAGTGACTTTACAAAATAAAGCTGAAATGAGTTGACTTCTTTGGGACTGACACATTTCCTTGACGATAACTGGGATACAGAAAGATTGCACATGTGGAACAAAACACTTTGCAGCCTTTTAGACTCAAATGCCTAGAGATACCGAGGGCCAACCTCCTGCCACTTGAAGCCGGCCACAAAAGTGAGTTAAACCCCCACAGTTTTACAGCCTGGTACTGATCTCTGTAGATAATTTTGCGATTAACAACAACTGTACAAGGGAGAATTTATATAACTTACTTTATTATATCAAGGCTCGTGGTTATTTTGCTGTTGTTTGGCTCTACTCTGTTGTCATACTTTTTAAATCCAATCAGCTTTCAGGCCTGACGTTGGAGCTGGAGCTTATCTCAGCTGTCGTTGGGCAAGAGGCAGGGTACACCGTGGACAGGTCTCCAGTCTATCTCAGGGCTAACACAGAGAGACAAACTCAAACTCAATTTAGAATCACCAATGAACCTAACCAGCTTGTCTCTGGACGGTGGGAGAAAGCTGGAGAACCCAAACCCTTACCTACGAATCTGTAAAGCTCACTTCACATTGAAAGCATTCCTGAGCTGAGAGAGGAAAGTGTAATATCGTGAGGCTTTAACATGTCTGAACTGAGGTTGACCACTGACCAGTTCTCTTCTGACACTTGATGAGGAAGCTTTTAGTCATAGTGAGACGTCAACAGTCACAACTCTGCGTCCGTTAAACTCTAGTTTATAGCTCAGCGCTGGTCGTCACCTAACAGTCCCCACACGGCCTTCACCTTCAGCTTCCTTCATCTAACTTCCTTCTTGAGTCATTTGAGAGGCTCTCATTACCTGGTGCCCTTTTCATCAATGCAAAGCGATGTCATGAGTAGTCTGATATTGTTGCTGCTACCGCTGCTGGAAAGCCTCAGAAGCAGATATGTGCAGGGAACGGGCACTTTTACGACCAGTATTATGTCTATCCGTAGATGTGAGGGGACCTTCTTCATCACTCCTGGGACAAAAGGGACCATGTGCATTTGCATCTGAACAAGCCCTTGTCGTCCCCCTTGGCTTTACATTCTAGCCTCGGCTAAAGACAGAGAGTGTAGCAGAACCTACAGTCGACCTTGAGTCCAAATGGTTTTTCACACGGTCAGAACATGCGATAATGTACAAGTGTCTCCTGCAGCTGGGTCCTGCCTCAGATCCCATGTGTGTGGTTGTGCTGTAAGTGTTGAATGGCGACTGTAAGAGGGAGGAGGTGTAGAGCAGCTCTCATGTCCACACTGCCTCTTATAGTACTTTCTCCTTGAGTGGATCCCACTTTGTCCCAAGAGTCTTGAGCACGTCTCCAACCATGCAGGCTTATTTCACCAAGAGACCATCTGTCTTTTGTTCGTGTGTTTTATGCATAGATAGTGCATGCAGAAAAATAAGCAGCATACATACTTATATTGAAAAGTTAATGTTGTCAATAATAAAACCATATATCAAGGCTTTAATAAAAAAATGACAGGGATTTAGGTTTGTAACTTTTGAAATTTTACAAATATTAAAGCCTGTTCATGGCACCAGTGGAAGGTTTCTGCTATATACACCGATCAGGCATAATATTATGACTTATAATATCGTTATCGTGCCTCCAAAACAGTTGGGACTCATCAGAGAATAGACACGGGCCTTCTGAGGGTGTGGGGGGGCCTTTGAGGGGAGGGGCATCCATGGTTCATCCCACAGATACTTGATCAGTTTGGGATCTAGTAAATCTGGGGGCCAGGTCAACACCTTGAGACGTTCCTAAAGTGTTTTTGTGGCTGCATCCTGCTGGGGATGGCTGCTGCCATCAAGGAGTGTCATTGCTATGGGGTGGGGGTGTCTGGTCTGGTCTAGGTGGGTGCTACACCAATGAATGCCAGGTCCAGAAGTTTCCCAATTGTTAAAAGATGGTCAATGTTATTTTCTTCTCCTGTCCGTAGTTTTAATGTTGTGGCTGACTGGTGTAATCTTAGATATTTAATTGCACCTATTTCCTCGTAAACATGCAGATAAACAGGGTGGGCTGCTGGTCATGACGTTGACGCTGTACTAACAGGATGCGGCGTTGAACACTGACGAAGGGTGGGAGACGCTCGTAAACCTGAAGGCCAGCTCTGTTCGTCAGCCTCCATCCATCCGTCTGTCGGTCAGCCTCACTTGTAAGCCGTTTACGGCTGTAGTTTAGGAGCACAGACCCCAATGAACAGCGGAGCTATAAAACAGCCCTGATTTAAAAAATGGCTGCAGTAAACACGGCTAGGGCAGAGAGGAATCACACAGGCTGACGCACGAGAACTGCACAGGAATACGAGTTTTGATTTAAACCAATTATTTTGCTCCAAAGTGGACAGAACACTCCTTCATCATAGCTCTTAAACACTTACTTCTCTTTCAAAGCTTCCTCTATTAATAATTTCCACCAAGGGCTGGTATAAACAGAAATGTGTCAGCTCATCTTTACAGGCCGTTTCTTCTTTGTGTAGCTACTGTCACAGATAATCAGCGTGCATTTTAATTGGATCCTGTCTTCCTTGCTCTTCCTGCGGTCTTGAGAATATTTTGATTAACTCTGACCCCGACTTTTTTCTGAGGGTGTGCGCTGAACGTGCACATTGTTTTTCTTCACTGAGGCAGAAATGTAATGATTGTCTTCACCTGTAGATTTCATGGAGGATGGGAGAGTGAGTATGTGAGCAAAAATGTGAGAACCAGCTTTGTCTGGTGATTGATTTATACTCCCACCACGGACCCTACGCCATGGTAAGCGCTTATATTTGTGGGTTGGTGTGTTGGTGCCATTCTCTCAGCTGTGATTGGCCTTTTACTGAAACCACTGCAACTCAGAGAAGAGAGAAGACGATGTGGAGACTGAAGGAGAGGGAAACTTCTGCACCGACGTGGACGAGGAAATGTATTTCAGACCAATTACAGATGATGTGCAGGTCAGTCTATGGCACAGATCTGACGCAAGACCTCAAACCTGGGAGCAATCGTATAAACTCACAGCCTCATGTATTTGTATTGACCAACCAGTAACATCCCATCCCTCAAGGAATGGATGGAGCGACTGAATCCAGACCTTGTCCTTGTTCTTATCAGGAGAATAAAAGCTCCATGACACACAAATAAAGTTTTTTTTTTCTGAGTCTTTGCTAAAGCTCCCAGGAATCTGCGAAATCTATGAATCTAGGTACTCGGCGGGAATGTCAGGGACAGCCCTCGACTGGTTCTCCTCATATTTATTAGACGGAAGGTTTTATGTTACTGTGAATAATTTTAAATCAACAGTGTGTAATATGAATATGGTGTTCCTCAGGGGTCGGTTTTAGGACCACTTTTGTTATCTTCGTACATGCTTCCTTTGGGAGCTTTGCTTCCATGGTGTCTCCTTCCACTTTTATGCAGACTATACCCCGATCTCCACGCCTTTACACATCAGACACGAGAAGTAGGTTTTGCGTTAACCGAATATTTTCTGTCATTGACACTTTTTTTAAAACTGTGACGGAAAAATCTGTCATTTTGACAGATTGCAATTCAAACCCCTGACCACTTGGTGGCGAGTGACGTTATTAATTGGGTTTTGTCTCTAATTTCAGTTTGCGTTCCAAAAATGGCAGAACTTTTGCATGCCACTGACACGCTTCAACCCTACGGTACCGTCTTAGAGCTGTTTGTGCTAGCAGTCCTGTTCCGAATACGGACAAGACGTGTCGGCAGCACAAACATTTTTTTTTTTAAAACCATTTAAAGTCAAAAATGTTCTGAAAAAGTACTTAAACTTAATGAAAATTTTATTAAAATTAAATGCTATTGAAAATGTTGTCATTTTAAAAAATTAAAATGACAGGTAAAAATAGATTATGATGGGATTTTTATGACCTGGTCAATGAAAATGACAGACAAAAGTTGATTTAAAAGTGAAATTGCTACACAAATAAAGATTATTCCTATTTATTAAAGAAAACTGAAGAAAATCCACAAAAGGCCAAGCTTGCAAACGGAATATTGTTGATTTGTAATTTCAATATAAGACATTTTACACTACCACAGTATTAATTTAGAAAATACTCGAAAGATCGAGTAAATAGTTGCAGTGTTTTTATTAAAATCTTGTATATTTGAACATTTTACATATACTTGTATATTTTATACACTCTACCTCACGTTTTGGCTGTCCACCACCTGTCTCTGTGTAATGAAGCCACCAGGGATCAAATTTTCTATCTATCCATCTATAGTAAATGAGTAGATTTAAGTAGAGCTAAAGCCTTCATTTTGCACCTGCTCATATATACTGCGTGTTACGTAATAAATCCTTTTAGAGAAGGTCTTTACATGCTAAACACTTTAAGCATTCAGCCTTCATGTCGCCATGGTAATTCCTTTTCATTCATCCAGTATGTGCTGCAGATAGATTAAGTAAACGTCTCCACATACATAAAGCATCCTTTCTTTTGTTTCACTCACAACATGTGGTGTATATTCGGCCATTTCTGAGACGTGGTTCGTCTCAAAACTTTCACTAAAGCATGAATAAATGTCACGATAGGAAACCTATTAATGAACATGTCACCCAGGCGACTCCGCTGAAATATGAAATTCTGCCACCAGCGTCCTTCCAGGTGATGACAGAGGAGCAGGACAAATCACGTCTTTCACCTTCAGTAAGAAAAAATAGAGCGGGGAGGGGACGAGAGAGAGGAGGTGTCTCATCAAGCCAAACATGACGCCGTGCGCTGTGGAGGACTGCAAAAGCTCAGCAACGACATGAAAATGAAATTGCTGAATGTAACTCATCTTTCCCGCCTCCCAAAGACCTTGAAGAACGACTCAAAAAAAATATCATACAGTCACACGTGTCAGGCGCTGGCTATGTTAGCTACGATAAAAAAGTAAGGATTTGTTGCTCCTGTATATTTACATCTGGTAAATCAAACTGGGTTGAAAGGCCCTTGACAGACGGCACTAATTCATCTCCCCATCTCTGCAGCATGTTCTCTGATCCAATCTTCACTTTAACCTGAGTTATTAGCGTGCGCTAGTTAGCGGAGTCTATTAATTTGGCGGATCTCACGACGGATGCAGACCTCGTGTCGACACATCCATCATCTCGGGGCAAAGCTGCAGTGCGGGGGCCCAACCGGGGGACACTGGAGAGTCCAACAATGACTCACTGCTTGGCTCAACCTGACATGGCAGCTATTTAATCATTCATTAGTGGCAGAGACGGAGCTGGAGCTGGAGCTGGAGGAGGACGCGGTGCTGGCAGGTGGGTGGCTGAACCGAGTGGTGGCGGAGCAAAGGGTTTAACATGTGCAAGGGAAAAAAAAAATGTGCATAAATCTGTTAAAGGCAAATGAGAACCATAAAACAGTTTTGAGGGCTATGGGTATTTGACAAACACAAAAACACAGACACGGTTTAGCTGTATTCACGTCAGATCGAGCCCTTTGAAACGATGTCAAGAGCATGTGTGGAATCCAGGCATGAAAAGAAACGTCTCATACGGCTGGCGTGACTGAGGAATTACAAGAAAAAGTACATTTTAACATAAATATGAATGAATACGTTAGCCAGAACTGTCTGATTATGTATGCCTGTCACTAAGTGTTTGTTGATCCATCCGTCTTCATTGTAGCAATGTCAGCAGAGTAATTATTTAGGCGAGAAGAACATCATGGTAACTGCAACATCACGTCAATGTTGATGCATCACAAGCTTCGTCACCAGCTATGGTGGCTTCTGCTGAATTTAGACTTTAGCCAAAGGCTGAATAAAAATCCTTTATAACAACAGACAGCCGCTATGTAGAAGCAGCTCAAGAAAAACCATCTGACCTCAAAACAACGTGACAGCTACGTCAATATACTGGATTTTCGTTTTTCTGTTGGTTGGTGGCCAATTTAGAATCACCAATGAATCTAACCAGCATGTCTTTCGACGGTGGGAGGAAGCTGGAGAACCTGGAGAGAACCCACGCAGACACAGGGAGAACATGCAAACTCCACACAGAAAGAAACCAGTTGGCCCATGGATTCAAACCCGGGACCTTCTTGCTGTGAGGCATCAGTGCTAACCACCTCTCCACTGTGCCGCCCAGCATGGAATACATGATGCATCAAAATTTTTACCCCAATTATGGCAGCTACTACCGCTAAGCATCCTGAAAATGACAGTCTATCCAAAAGAGCCTGAAGCCTGATGTTTGAAAGCGGGAATTCATTAAACAAAGAACAGAAAAATGAACTATCACAGCAGCAGCACAACCAAGCATCAGGCAAGTTTTGTCTGACTGATGGTTGCTGGTCAGCGCCTGGGAAACGTCGTTGTGTCAATGACGTCGATTGATAAATGGATCGATTTGCATCACATCTATGGCAGCTCTTCCTGCCAGGTACGCTGGTAACGACTGAACAAGTCTCAACCAGACAGATAAAAGTGTGGGGATACGTTAAAACGGAACCCAAAAACATGCATGCTTTAAATTTTTTTTAAGAACTGCTACGTGTGAGCATCTCAACATGAAAGATCTGCTGCCTTTCCAACCTCAAAACAACTATTTTGGCTATTTCACTGATCAATTGTCTTTTAAACAAGAACTCAACAAGTGGCTCTGTAGAGAAGATGCTAACGGCTAGCATGGCAGCACAACCTTCCTGTAAGCAGTTTGTTTCTGCACATACGGACCTATAAAACTAAAATACGTAGATTTCTATTAACTTTACACTCTGAGTTGGGGCAACAAACCTTTAGCAGATAAGTAATACAGCTGCATTTCCACTTAAAGAATCTTACTTCAAGACAATGACGTAGGAATGTGTGGATTAAATGTTGCACACATTTTTTTTTTTTGAACTGTACTATTTCTCCGTTGCATTTTTCTCCCTATCGAAACTCAAACCTACTTCAAAGTAAGTCCTAATCATAGATTGTATATAAATATGAACAATATCTCGCCACTTCCTATTCGTTCCTATTTTCCCGGGAATATGGGTGGCGCCATCTTGCCACTTTGAAGCCAAAGTCTGAAACTTATCCAAAAATAATAGGACACCTGAACATGCATCAACGTTATATTCCAACATTATATTTTCGTGTTTTAGTTTGGCCTAAGCCCCGCCCACTAACCTGGAGGGGGTGGAGCTTATGACCTATACTTCAGCCAGCCACCAGGGGGAGCTCCAGTTGCTTTGGCTTCTAATCACCAACTACAAGCTGATGAAAGAGAAAAAGGCCAAACACTTCCTCTCTACAAAGACAGAACTTGTTCTAACAGCGATGGCAAACACCGCCGCAGTTGAGCTCGATGCAACGTCAGGGAAACTTGCTCTGGTGTGTACACAGACGAGCGATTAAACTTGACAAAGAGTGATGCTTTTAATCTCCTAAATGGAAATCCAGACTATGGCCTCATTCCAGCCTCGGAGCTCCTAAAGGAGAGGCTCGATTCGACTGAACGCTTGGGGTTGAACAAATCTTTGATATTCGCAAGGGCCAGGCTTAATAACACATTGGCTGCCAACTACACAGCCTGAACACTGCGGGGTTGAAAAAACACTGCTGCCTACGAGCCGGGGAATTACCTGTTTTGTTTAAGGCCCGAGGAGAGAGCCGTGACCATATTTCTAACGTTCAACCTAAGCTCTGTTGGCCTCTCATGGACGTTACCGTGGCTGGAAGCTGATGCGTGCAGGTATAAGAGCATCAAACCGTTAATGAAAGCATAGCGACACACCTCCTCCCTCCTCCTCTGGCTTGTTAGCAGGAGCTTCAGGTCTCATCCTCTCTTCTCCACCCTCTCTGCTCTCTAATCTCTCCACTGCTGTGCAACCAAAAGCCTCTCCTCTCCCACCTCTGACTCTTATTACTCAGCCCGGGCACATTGTCTCATTTTCTCCGTCTTTCTTAGTTCATTTGTTTTGCATTTTATAATTTGCCGCCGTTTTCACGAGGCTCAGACCTCGTAGTTTTTGTTGGTAAGAGGAGTTTTATTACATCGGCCGTTCCTGCGGGGATTGTTGATGGCGCTGTGCTAGAAAAGACACTTGCACTTTATTTAATGAATCCAAATGATTCTACTGTAAAATGACTGTGCTAATGATTTGTTTTTTTTACTTTGATAACTGTGAAATTACCATCACATCAAATCAACCTTTTGCTTCCCTCCTGTCCTCTGTTTTTCACCTTTACGTCCACCTAAATGTCCTTGGCCATTCCCAGTTTCTCATTTTTATAATTTATTCTTTCTAATGCACTTTGTCTCTTTTCATTTTCCACTCAACCATCCTTCATTGTAGTAAAAACCATTAGCAAATCCAAACAGGTTTAAGCCAATGGCTTCAATCTGAGCATTCATGATACATACATTTTATTTACCCATTGTTCGTCTCAGGGACTGTAGGGACTTTGCAGGGTAGTCTCTGCATTAATTACTCAGATGGGTTGGAGGAGAGATGAGCCACACAAATGAATAAATATATAAATAAAAATAAAATAACTGATGCTTCTGAAAATACATCCATGGAGGGGCTGGTCACCTCCAAAGAGATCGACCAGGAGAAGATGTCTGCTGTTGCATGATCTTTTCTGATAATCATCTAGTTTAGACGTTTTCTTGAGGATTTAATCTATATTATATGATCTCCTGTCAAATGATAAAGTAAACCAGTGGAAAAAGAATGTGTTATTACACGACAGCCCTGCACTAAGTCTTAGCTTAATGAAGGTTATAATGTTCAGTTTATGGTGGTAAATAACATTGACCATCTCGTGATAATTTAATGTTCTGCTGAGAAACTTTTAGACCTGGCATTCATTCATTCATTGGTGTGGATGTTACTTAGACATGTAGCACCCACCTATACCAGACCAGGCACCCCCACCCCATAGTAATGACACTCCTTGATGGCAGCAGCCATCCCCAGCAGGATGCAGCCACAAAAACACTTTAGGAACAACTCACCTTTCTGTAACACGTAACTCCATGTTAGTCACGATAATGGACACTGTTGCACCTTACTATCATCCCTGTGTATATAATATATATTCTTCGATCTCTATTTCTTGTACATTTATATATACTATTATGCTAACTTGTACATTTTGCTCATACTATTTTATTTTATCTTATTTAATTCTTAAGAGTATCACTATTACTGCTACTGTGACCAAGCAATTTCCCTTTGTGGATGAATAAAGTTTATCTAAGTCTAAGAAAACATGAAGAACATCTCAAGGTGTTGACCTGGCCTCCAAATTCTCTAGACCCCAAACTGATCAAGTATCTGTGGGATGATCCACAGAGGCCCCTCCCCTCAAAGACCCCCACTAGAAACCACAGGACATCCTCAGACGGTCCATGTCCATTCTCTGATGACTCACCACAAGGGAGACCTGCACAATATTAGAAAGGTGGTCATATTGTTATGCCTGATCGATGCCTAGCTCTCTGACTAATATGGGGTTGCATAAATACAACACAACGAACAAGAAACCCACAGTTGAATCAGCTCACTTATTCTAAATAAATACTGAATGCCATGACCTTCATGGAGACAGGATTCAATGCAGCGTGCTCACTGGTGTACCTAATGAAGTGGCCGGTGAGTGCATACATGTAACCCCTTCCTAGTTACACCAGCTGAGCATTAGCTCCACGGGAAGGAGTCTGGTTAAATAACATGAACTCAGTAATAAATGGGATCAAGGTAAAGCCAGCTGTTCATTCATCGCCTCCATGGCAACAATATACTTTGCTTACCGGGAGCATTCATGAGGCAGAATGGGAACAAAAGTCACCAAAAAAAGAAAGTTGTCTTATTATAATCCAGTACAGAAGGCTTCAGTCTGTTCATATACAGAAAAGAAATCTAAAGAAAAGACAACCTCTAGTCAGCGTCTGTCCTTCTATCTTTGCTTTTTCCTCTAATCTTCCTCCTTCCATCTCCTCCCCTCAATCAAACCTAACTCATCTTCACCCCGGCCGCTAGATTCCTCCTCTCCTCCTCTTTCCATCTCCATCCCCATTTTCTCCCTCCATTCCTTTTACCACCTCTCAACCGCCGTGATCCCGAGGTTAATTAGCCCTCCAGGAGTCGGCCTCCTTAGATCCCCGTTGCCTACCTGCTGGCTGCCCTGTGATTGCCTCAGCTGGGAGAATAACAAGCTAGGGGTGTCAGACGCCGGCGCCCCGAAAAGAGCAGAGAAAAGAGAGGGAATGACAGGACGTGGGCACTGATTATTTGAGGAGAAATATAAATAAGACAGAGCGCAGATTAAATACAGGAAGGTTAAGGACGGAGACGAAACGTGAGGGATTAATGACAGGAAGCTTAGTTAGGTGTGAACAGATGTGAGCGAACCGACTGAAGAATAAGACAAAAGATAGAAGAAAAATAAATGGTGATTATGGAGAAAAGGTTAAAAAGGAGGAGGTAAAAGGAAGAGATGTGTTAAATGAAAAGAGGAGAGACTGAAGACAATAAAAGGGGGAAGACTGACGACGAAGACGAGCCAAAAAGGTTAAATGCTACTAATAAGGTGATGAGGGGGAGAGGAGGATTGAAACGGGGGAAATAAATGAGGAGAGCTGCACGGCTGACGGACAGGTGAGACGGAAACGAGAAACCGCTAACGGGGAGAAGAGAGGAAGGAGCGAAAATAGACAGAAAAGGACAAAACGAGAGAGACGAGGGGACGACGGGTAGAAACAGACCTGCAGAAAGGAAACGGTGCTGAAACATTAGCCGCTGTCTCTTAGATCAGGCTGTTCGTGCTAACTTGTAAACGTGTGGAACAATGCAGGAGATGTAATAAGAGAACGAGGCAACGCACGTCAGCTGTGGGTCGTGACAAGTTTTAGAAATGTTTCCTGCAACATTTACACTAGATCAAATATGTGGAATCAGTGGAGGAGCATGTTAAGGCAGAGAAATCCCTCTGATTGGCTGATCAGCTCAGACAACGAGTGCACGGAAAGAGAAATGGATGTGTTGAAAGCTACCTAGCTAGGACCATAGACATATATACATAGACGCCTCATTGACTGCGTTTACATGGTCTTTAGTATCACGTTTTTGTGTTTGTCCATGTAAACACAATATCCTGAATTCAGAAATCGGGATAAGCCCATTTCCCGATATACTCCGATAGAAGCCGGGATAATGGAGCATGTATACACCTTATCCCGATGTCTGACGGCTGCCCACTGTCTGCGCAGTGACTGTGCTGCTGCAGTCCTGCAGGACAGATCCCGCTAGACGACGCAACGAGATTAGTAAAACATGTGAGGGAGATCCAAAACATGACAGAAGCTACAACCCTGAGAGCAGCGTCAGGCCTTAAAGGTGATTGGATTTAAAAAGTACGACAACAGAGAAGAGCTGCACAAAGGCAAAGCCAACCAGAGGTACAATATTGTGGAAATCTCTAGTCTTAGTTTGAAGAGAAAGTCTCTCTTAGTGTACTGATACTGATATTGAACACCGAGCCCTAGTCCCTACCTTTACACTGGCAGGACGGCTGGTTTGAATATTAAATAAAACCTGCTCATTAGATATGATCTGACGGAGCTGAATGACTTGTTGGAAACCACGTCACCAAAGCAGCATGAAGTGAACTCATGAATCAGCCAGAACCACATCAGAGAGGGTCAGTTATCAAAGTGATTGGCCAAATGAAGCATTTCGCTTTGGATTTTGATTAATTAAACTAAAAAAAACAAACAATCAGGAACAAGTAATTAAACTATAAAGTGTTCAATCCTTAAATGAGCCTCATTTAGCAGCAAGAATACCATTCAAGTCTCACTGAAGTCTCTCTCCTCTTACGACTTCACTCGCTTTTGGAAAAATAATAGCAGGAACTAATATTATCAGGTGTAGGAGCCCCTTAGCGTGTTGCTATTGATCCTCAACAACAACTGCTCCACACGTGTCATGTGATGGAAAGAAAGGCAGGTACTCACCACGCCGAAGTCCAGGTTCTGTTCGATCCACTCCTGACCATCCTTGAACTCCTCGTGCAGACCCATGATGTACAGAGTGTCCAAGGCGTCCACTATGGTCGCCCCTAGCTGAGAGTTACCTGCACAGGACACAGAGAGAAAGACACAGAAAACTCAGATTGATTTGTCCAGACAGGTACAATCCTGGCACAACTTTGTTTAATAATAAGACCTAGATAAAAAAACACCTCTTGGACCTGGACTTGTGGGGAAGTTCAGTTCGAGAAAACGACTCGTAAAACTCAGGTGGCACTAGAAGCTGTTTGTGTTGTTCACTAATAAAAATCGACCGCCACATTTTAAAATTCGATGTGTGTGCACTTGATTTTTTTGACCATGGAGATTTAAAACTAGCTCAACTTTAAAAGCACTCTTAGATTTATTGGCTGATACTTTTATTTAATCTTACATACATTTGTCCACAGAATGCCACGTCTCAACAGCCTGTTTAGTATTCATTTAGGTGTCAAACTCATTTTAGTTTAAGGTGCCACATAGAGCCCAATTGAAACCTATAATAACCTATAAATACAGACAACTATAGCAGTTATTTCTTATTAAAAAATTGCAGTCTTTTATATAATTTTTGCACAATTCATGCTGCGGGCCAGATTAGACCCTGTGGCAGGCCACTATGGGCCCGCAGGCCGTATGTTTGACACAAGGGATGCACCAAACATTTTTGTCGGAAAAACGTAAATTCGGCCGAAAATTGCTGCTGTTGTTGCTTGCACATGTTGTTTTGGCGATAAAATTCTGAAATTGTTTGGCCGTAAAACCGAAAATGCACTTTTGGACCAATTTCAGACGAAATTTGCTGCAATTGTTGCTCGCATCATCACAACATCCTGTTTTGGCCGCGTTGTTTCGGCCGTGTTGTTTTGGCGATAAAATTTTCAGCCGAAAATGCCCCGAAAGTGAATTTTTGTTTTTCGGCGGAAATTTTTTTGACTTTTATCACCAAAACAACATGTACAAACAACATCTGCAGAAATTTTGGGCCGAAAGTGCATTTTCAGTTTTTGGCCGAAAATTTCCATATTTGACACCTGTGCTGTAGATGAACTGATACAGGCTCACGTTATTACGGTAATTTAAAGACAGACAAAAAAGCATGCTCTTATTCTATGTGCGGATATTTCATATACTGTATAAATAGTTGTATAATATACTGTATAATAGTTGTGACAGCATCATAACTAGGGGCTCTTATTAAAATGGTACAAAAAAAATACATAACACTATGATATGAGAGTCAGAGGAAGTAACTTGTGCCATGAAACTGTCAGTGAGTGTATATTTCAGTGTTAAACGTCATTGTCGCTGCCTTTTATATCCTCATTTGAGCTCAGCAGATACTGCTGGACAGCTTTAGTCTGTGCGACACCCCTTCTTATCTCTGACTCCATGCTAAAGGAGAGCATGTGGCTTCACGCAGGAGCTTCAGCGTTATTATCATTATAGACAGGAACCTCGGAACCACTCTAAAAATACACCGCAGTCAGCCAGGCTGTGCTGATAGCGGGGCGCCCTGGCCGTCCGCCGGACCTTGACAGATTGGTCCGACCGTCGGTGGAGCGGAGCCCCCTCTCCACTGCACCACACCACACCGACCCCCTCCACGCCCCCACCAAACCTCTACGCCTGTCACTTCCATCACCTGCAGGTACGCTTCAGGCGCCGGCAGTCATGGGACAGCAGCAAGGCAAAGACAGAGACCCGTTAGATTACTGAGTCAAATGTTATTACGTTGACGTCGAGGGTTTGTGCAGCAGCTCTCTAATGCTAATTCATCAGCCGAGGACTAGCGGTCAGAGAAGCAGATTTGTAGGGGAATGTTGATAAATAATTGATCATCTCAAAACGAAATACTGAACCTCATTGGTTTTGTCAGTGGAGAATTTGCGGAAACTCACAAATGTTGGGATTTGATTTGCAATTTCAAGCTTCAGTTTCTTGCTTATTGTGCTATCAAAAAAAACACCTACGTATATATTTCATGCTGCAGCCAGGGCTTTTTCCAATCTCCAAACATCACCAAAGTTTAACTTCCCGTCACCCTGACTTTCCCCACCGCCGCTGCCGTTCCCTACAACTACCCGTTTTCCTAACCTTGAGAAATTCCGCTCACTTTCACACCTGAAAACTCCCCCCCTTCTCCATCTCCTCTCTGCTCCATCACATCCTCCATCTTCCCATCTTCCCCTCCTTTTTCCTACCCATCTGCTCGTTCCCATTCATCACTGTCTCGCTGTGTTTTCCTTAATCTCTCCCCGATCGCTCCATTCACACCCTGATTCATGGATACTGCTTCTTCTTCTTCTTCTTTTCTGTAAACGCCTTTCCGATTCATTTCCATGCCCTCGCTAACACCTCTTCTTTTACTTTTTTTTTTATTCCTCTTGGTAAGTCCCCTTCCGACCCTGCCCGCCTTCATCTGCTGTCAGTCTTCATGCATCTGCTGGCGCCGCTTCCCCGTCGCTGTCCGCGATCCGAGCGCTCCGCAGCCGTTCAAACAACGGCCGACAGCATCACGTGAAGCTGAGAGGTGCGTTCATGGTTGCCGGGCGCTGCTTATCTGAGACAAATTGGCCGGGATGAGGTTTATTTATTTGGGGAATCGCGGCCACACACTCCCTGTACATGCATGTACGCTCTCCCCCTTTGAATTCACACCACACCTTCTCCCTACTTCAACTAAACTCTCCATCTATCACAATTTCGCACACCTCTCTCTACCCCCCCACCCACTCCACTTTCACCTCCTCCATTATATCTCTCTCTCCTCTTTCCAGGGCCCCTGTGCCAGTTTCATTAGGCGACAGGTTTTTAGAGCTCTCTCCGCTATGAATTCACACGAGGCAGGAAAACGTGACGCCGTTATTCAGACTCCATCCTGCCTGTCTTGTAAACTGTCGGCTCTCGGATGGTGGGAGATGATGGAGAGCTCCGGTGTGTGTTGGGGAGTCGACGGTGCACGCGCCTTTACTCTGGACGTGCTGCATAAATTCATTTAGAACCAGAGAGAAGCAGCGTTTGCGCGCGTGCGTGGAGGTTCGGGTGACCTCTGAACAACCCTCCGCGCTTCCATCAAGCGTCCACACATTGCTCTTCCTCCTCCTGCCTACGTTACCATTAAACACAGGGGCACTGTAACTCGGGAGTCCCACTAGGGACGGCTTGGGAATGAGCAGTGCTTTCTCGACACTGTCTGCTTGAGAATACTTAATTCTCAACAGTTTTTTTTTTCCCCCTCACTTCAAGACAGTAGTTTAAAAAGAAATGGGTTCACACAGAGGTCTGCAGAATTCTCGCGAAATATGCAGCAGTCGATTTTTAAGGAGAACATTCGGCGCTGCGACTGAGAGAAATGAAATTCCACGTGCTGAACAGTTTGGGGCAAAAATCTCGGGACGTATTCGTGTCATAAAACGAAATGACCTGCACAACTGGCTGTATGCATTGGCAGAAAATAAGATTAAGTTTTAGGAACTTGGCTGAAAGAACCTTTGAAACACACACCACTAATACCAGTTTCTAAGAAGAAAATGTGACCATGAAACAGCTACGAGGAAACATTTACTCAACAGTGTTTACTTCGTTGACGAAACAAAACGATAACTAAATAAAAAATAAACTAAAACTATGACGAAAGTTATTGACGTTGTCATCAACAAATAAAACGAGACTAAAATATTTATTTAACAACGAAATCCAATCAGAACGACTTTAGGTGGTGAAGATGGACGGCCTGGAAAGACAACCAATCAGAACGTACTCTGGAGAGCGGTAAGACGCTCACTGATGGCCGGTAGACTGCTACGAAGGTCCTGTTTGTTTGATTAACACCACGATATGTCACAGCCGGGGAGAAAACTAAGATATATGGACTCATTTCCAGTATCATTACTGAAAACAACACACATTGTAAACCGTGTGGAGCTACTTTCGCCGGAAAAAAAAATTGACGACGAACTTGAAGCGACACTTACAAGCGAGCTATCCTGAAATCCATACGAAGGTAAGCTAGTTAGCTCGTTAGCTCCACAATGCATGTCATGGCTGTCTACTACTGTGTGTTGTTCAGCGTTTTAAGTTTGTTAAGAGTTGCTACCTTGGCTAGTTTTGGTTCATCAAGTGCAAATAGAAATCGAATTTGGTCAGGTGCAATAACTAGCAACTCTGGTTACGTTAATGAGCTGTAGCTCAGCGTGTTAGCATGTTAGCCATAGCAGTTTGTTTAAATAGATTGAGTGAAATCTATGTCAATATGCATTGGATATTAAAACATTAATACTATTCCATAACAGATGCTTATTTTATCTTCAGAAAAAAAAAGTTAATCTAAAAAGCATGATTACTGTTAACACTTTATATTACAGCCAACTAAAACTCCTATATATTTAGTTTAGTTAACTAAAATCCTATAATTTTTAGTCCACTAAAACCAAAATGTTTTTGACAACAAAAACTAAAAAGACTATGAATAAAACTAAATCAAAATTTGCTGTTAATATTAACATTGTCATTAAACGTAGGATCCAGTAACATTCACTGCACCAGCTCTGGTTGTGGAGATCCTTGTAAATAATGAAGTCTGGAGAGAAAACTATGCAATGCCAGAGTTATGACTGGTCTCAGTCTTCCAGGTCTTGGTACACAACTATACCGTTTGCCTCTCATTCAAGTTGCCTCTTCACCTCTAAATGCTTAACGGGATAAGATCAGAGCCACTTTGTTACGCTGATATACGGAGTTCATTTGTATAATTACCTGGACATTTGTTTATGTGGTTTCAGGGGATTTATAACACATGTCGTAAAAAGACATCGACAACTGAGCCGTAATGGGATGGGGAGAGGAAAGGGTTTAAATCTTCTCTTGGAGACGTCACTAAATCTTGAAAAATCTGATTTGGCCGGCGATTCTACGCATGGAAGCACCAGGCCAACCACTGAAATAGCCATTATGGCTCCATCTTCATTTATTTAGACAGTGGCCTGGTCTGTTTAAACTAAAAAAAACATTCCAGGGGGTGTAACCAAGATGGCTACCCAGGGGTAAGACTTGGTAACACTTACATTATCTCTCCATTACCTTAAATAAAAGCCATGTGTAGGAAAACAAAAGCTGCTAACAGACCAGGAATTTGATATTTGTGTAAAGTAGAGCTTAAATGGATTCATTATAAGTAACAACATTTAGACATTTATAAATCTAAAGATTGAGACCTGGATTTTAACAGCCACAAAGGCCCACACAGGGTTATTAGATCTTTGATATAGTTTGGGGCTTGGTTGTTGTCCTTTTATCTTCAAAGCAATCTTTTAGTCTTCGTCTCAACATGTTAGTCTTTGTCTGGTTAAAAAGTGTGGAGGACCACCGTCACAGCTTGTCCCTCGTCTGTTGCTCCAGGTCCACGGTAGCACTTCAGTCTGTTTTGTAACAAACCCCGCAGCAATCCTCAAAGCCAAGGCAACTCCCCGGGCCAATTCTGGCTGGCTGCTCTGGCAACGGGAAACCTGTTACCAACTTATCTGGCAGCAGACTTTAACATCTGTTCTGTTCTGTTCTCTGCCTGAGAGGGTTACTGGTCGGACTGTGACTTCCACTCGCGACGAGCTCCCTGGCCAAGCCCCAGGCCGATCGTCTGGCGTTTCCAGGCCCGGCACCAAACAGCCTCAGTCAGCACTGGTTTTACTGTAAAGTCATTTGAAGGGATTCCCTTGTTTGTACGGTGAAAAGAAATTGTACAATGGAGAGCTGCAGTATGAAAGCACCACGGCAACAGAGTTCTGGAGTTCAGGGCTACATCTGGTAGGCCTGCGTTGTATGCAATATGTCCAACTGAACAGAGCTCCACAGGCAAAGCCGGGATTATAATGAATCACACGGCACAAATCCACAGGCTGAATAGTACACCAAGGGTAAATCCCAATAATACTCATACATGATTCCCCTGCAGAGTTGCATCTCTGGTTGTCTTGTTGTTGTAGAGTCTACCTGGCATTATTATCCTCTATGGTCAATGGTTTCTGTCTATGGTTTGGACAGATTCTCAAATACATACTTACCGGTGTCCGTGAAATCAGCTGACAGATTGGCGTTGAGGCAAAAATACCAGCAAACCAAGGTTTAGACAGAAAGGCACAAATACCGAGTACAATTTGACTTTTCCTATCTCTTTTGGTGCTTTCTGTGGTTTTGTTGCTATAAATTAATTATAACAACCTAGAAATCATACTGCTTACTGTTTCGTTCCTTCGTGTCTTGACATCTTGAGGAAAAAAAGTAAAAAACCACGGTATCCAAGTTATCCATCTGTTCAGCTGTTATAAATGGGTTCTCAGCTGGTGACTAGAGAAATGAAGGTCATCTTTTTTTTTTCTTTTGAGCACTTTTACTCCAATCTACATCTTGAATCGCCCAATTTTGCATTCCCTCTTTTGTAAAAGACGAAAATATCTAGCCAGCTGTCAGGGAAGTGCAGGTCTGTGATGCTGACAGAAATAGAAAGAGTAACTTGAGTTTTTTTTTGAGAGAAGAGGATTTGATGTGAAAGTGTGGAAGGTCAAGTTTAGCCTGAGAAAGGTCAGCAGCTCCTTCAAAACCCAACAGTATAAACACAGAGGTATTTGCTCTATTCAGGAGTGATCAGAGTCGCATATACGTCCAGAAACAATGAAGGAAGAGAAAGGTAGGACGAACATCTTTCAGCTGCCTCCTAAGCTCCCTGCACTGTGCCGAAACAAACCTCTCGAGTCTCCAGAAGGCTGGTTATATTAATATTTATCAAAAGTGTAACAGCGTCAGAGTTATGTAGAGCTGCACGGTGGAGTCGCAAACAATTATGCAGCACCACTACTTTGCTGACTCCAGCATTGATCATCGTCAGGTTATGTACTAGTAGTAGATAGACAAAAAATAAATAAAATAAAAACCATAAAATAAAGCCTCTGGGTACAGACTAACAATTTAACGGTTTGCATGAAACATCCCCATTTTTCTACTCTGTTTGAGGGGCTTATGCACATTCCTGCTGGACTCAGCAGCAGGCAAATCCTCCTGTTTCCTGCTGTCCAATTTGGCACCGGCAGCCCTACTGAAATATTTATCTGAAAGGAAAGAGGAGAGTACGGGAGGGCCACGTCAAAGAGTTCTGAAGGGAAACTTCCAAGTCTGGGTGGGAGCAGAACTCAGTTCACTCCTTAAGTCTTTCTTTTTATACGGTGCAAATGTGCCAGAGTCTGCAAAGTTAGAAATTATGGAATGGGCTCCGTCATCTAAACGGAGATATAACAACCCGTGCTAATGGGAGTAGATCATGCCTGAAGTTGGTTTAAGAATGCTCCAATAACATGTAGCTAGGGCTGCCAAGACTCCTTGACAATGTATGCTCACTGTGTTTATATTCCAATTCACAGGGTCTTGATTCAATTCAATTCAATTATTTACAGATATTTCCATTTTTAATATATTTCACTTCAAACCAATGTTGTCGTTGGTGGCATTTCCACAATATTCTACATCTAGTTGTCACATCTTGCATATGGCTTGGCTTTGGTTCAGCTTTTCATACTTTTTAAATGAACTTCTGAAGTGTTTTGGATCTCCTTCACACGTGGACTAATCTAATTTATGATGGGAGTGTAGGAAATACCATGTATTTAAAAAAAAATCTGAGGATTTTATGAATTGATATCAGCTCTTTCAAATCAAGACTGATTTGATTCAGAAAATGGATGCATCCTTTTTAAATCATTCCCAAGGTGGAAGGACTGCCAAAAGTATCTTAAAATGACCCCCAACCCAAACATCAAGTGTTTAAAATCTTTGTACGCTCTTTGTTAAATCACATAGCTCTTTACTGTAGCACAGCCGCTATGCAAGAGCATCTCAACAGAGAAGATCCCCTGCCTTTCCAACCTCAAAGAGAAGACAGCAGCATCTGTAGTTGGATTATGCTAATGGGTAGCATGCTAACACTGCTTTACAGGGCATTTACAAGTTTGTTTCTGCACATATAGACCTTTAAAACCAAACAATATACGTTCCCATTAGCGTCACGCTTTAAGCAACCTTTAGCAGATAAATAACACATCAGTAAAAACCATTACAGTCAAACTATACACAAAACTATGTATATCAATTAAGGGTTAAAGTGAATCCGGTCTTATTAAACAAACTGTTACTTTAGATGAGTTTTAAATGGTTTCTTCATTGATAGATTTTATGTTATAATTGCTTGTAGCAGCCCTAGATGAATCATGATTTGTGATCAAAATGCCGTACATGATTCTGACAGGAACTCTTCTCTGCTCTAACTGTGCTCCCTACATTACACTGTAACACTGGCATTAACCAGCCCCGCCCTGTTAACAGAGAAACCATGATGCAGCTTCACGTCCATGTCCTCTGCTTGGACCATCAACTTTTATTAAGTTTTATGTAGCATGGCTTGCAGGTTTCTAATCATTACATAGTGCTGCTGAGTTATCACAATATTATTCATGTTGCCATTAATTTGAGAGCCGTTTGCAGGTTTAAAGACTCTCTAGTGGGCTTCCCAACCTGTAAAACATAAATCATGGATTGGATGAGAAAAAAAAACAAACAGACTCATTAGCTGGATGTCTTCAGGACATATGAGGGGTCCCCGTTTGAGTACGAGCAAACATTAAGTGCATTAAATGTCACTACTACACTGATGGATGCTTGTTTTGTCTACACTTACCAGAAATCATAGCAGCAGCAAAAGTCGTCAGATATTTCAACTTGTAAACTTGCCTACAGCTTGACAAGCTCAGGACCTGTAACTAAGAGGGACGCGGTTTACTGAAGGGTCACATGAATATCTCACCGGCCTCCCCATTTCAAAGCCAGATCTCTGTTTTCCCCTCATTCTCCTTCAATCATGGAGGAAGCAGCCTTGGGTCCTGCAGGCAATCACTCTCATCCTACTGCCACAGTCATCACGACATCCTAAAGTCTACACATCGTGTTGGTCCTTTCAAGGTCATCACCGTTTTCTGTTAGGCAGCGTGTCACTTTGACTCTCATCCAACAAGAAAAAAAAAAAAAATACCCTTTCAATTATTGAGCAAGTGTTAACCAACGGAACACAATTTTACCATCAGCTGCAAAACCGTACGTTTGTGTCGAGGGAGGTTTTAATCAAGGCCGATGGAGGAGCTGCAGCTTTTAGCTCATAAATGTGAAAGAAATGGGAGGGGAAATGTTCCCGGTGGAGGGATACTTCATCAACCCCCACATCCCTAAAGGTTAACGTAAGTGGAATTTAGTAGAAATGCATTTAAAAATCTTTAACACCAATGAAAATGCAAACAAATCAGCCATAACATTCAGGACATAGCCCTCAATCACAGTGCCATGGATTCCTCTAGACCTCTGAAGGTGTGCTGTGGTATCTAGCACAGAGACGTTAGCGGCAAACGCTTCAAGTCCCACGAGTTGTGAGGTTGGACGTCCACGGATCAGATTTGTTTGTCCAGCACATCACACAGATCTGGGGAAACAGAGGCCCATTGGATGAATGTAATAGAGGAATCCTGATGAAAGACTGACCACCGCCATGATGACAGGGTGAAGTAGCAGGACCCAAGGTCTCGCGGCAGAACTCTTATTCTGCTGACTTGCCTTTTTCCAACTATAGTAAATCCTGGTGCCACGATTCCCCCAGTGATGCACATGCACCATCCAGACCACCTTCTACCATACTAGTCTCCACAAAACCATACACAATTAGCTGAATTTATATACAATAAACCAACGGAGGAACCACTGCTTTCTGTCTGTTTTTTGGGATTACAGTTGTCACGATGCCACAATGAGCAACCACGATACTATACCAGACAAAGTATCACGGTTCCAGGTATTATCGTGATACTGCGGCCTTTTTTTTATTATTATTATTTTTATGAACGGCAATGTATTTGTACAAGTTATAAACGCCGCGGGTGTCTGGGTGAGACAGAACTTGAACAAGCTTGTTGCTTGTTTTGAAGCAAACTTCTATCAAAGCGAAGCTGTCATCATGGAGTTCGTTCTTGCCGGCAGAAACACACCAAAAGTCAATCATTCAGCAGCTGTGTAGTTCAGTTGCAGTAGTTGCCACATGGGTTTGTTTACAAAGGAATAGCATGCAGTGAGAAGCCGGGAGGAGAGTAGAGGCGGCTGCTATGTAGCGGAAACTGGCACCGGTAGTATAGTAATCCACGGTAGTACCTTCGTGTAGAATTTCTAGTTTAGTAGGAACTGTTACGATCTGCCACCGCGGGGTACTGTGGGTACGTGCAACTCTACTCGGAATATAACCAAACCAAATCTGTAAGCCCTTTCTGTTAGGGAGGAATTAGTGGTGATGCAGATGAAGAAGAAGAAGCACCAGAGTCCTGTATGTCTGAAGGAGTTTATTAAGGCTCGTACAAGGAGAACCGAAGATTCGTCATTACAACATAAGTGCATGAGTCCACCTCAATTCTAAGGGACAAACAGTAAACTCAAAATCTTATACTAAGAGGGTGGACTGAGACAGTGGGAGATGTGTCAGTATCCCATTAAAGATAAGGACTCACGCCAACTAGGAAATACAAGTTGTCAGACAGTGACGGAGGACATTATCATCTAACTCTACAGCTGTGTCTGTTGACAGCCAGACGGTGAGACTGAAGACGCCATAAGAGGAACCATGGCCTTGGCATGGTTCCTCAGAGAGAAAACAGGGCAGATACCTGACCCCAGTAGCAGGGAAGAGAAATTTCATATTTGTATATGCGTTGAACATTGTTCCACGTTCGTCAGCAACCCCTACACAATCTGTGTCAGCAGTTGTAAGTAGAGAAACTGTGTGACTTTATTTACAAAGAGGATTTTAAATTGTTGCATTTGCATTGCATTTCCATTTGCTGCCATTGAAGTTAAATTGGACTCAATGAATGCTAATTAATGACAGAATAGCTTGCCGACGAGCATAAACTGCTAAAATTTTGAAATTGGTTGCTCAATCACAGACATTGTGTTCAAACATGTCGTCAGTATGTTTTAATAAAACTTATGAGAAAAAGTTCAGTTAAACAAAAGATTTACACCTATATTACACAACGCTGTCTGCTACTATCTTCTCATACATGACGTATTAAGGTATAAAAACTGACAGTGGCTTCCAGATAAATAACGATTAGTCCTTACTGGAATCTTCCTTGATAAAAAATGTATATATTAATGGAACCGCGAGGTGCTTTAGATAAAAGCTTCCCAGTGGCAGAAAGCTGCAGCTGTAAAATTAAAGATAAGCATTCAGGAAGTACTATAAGTACTGTCTGCGGGTTATTCAATAGTTCAATCAATCCTTTCCAACAATGCACACAGTGGGCGCTTTATTCTAATACAGACTCACAGACTTGAGCCTGGAACAACTCTCACATCTGAGCAATTTCACTGCTGATTTGCAAACAAGATAAGCCCACATTAGCAGCTTTGAATTAATAATAACCGCGTTAAATGAGAGAAACACATTAACTAAACCAAGAAGAACAAACGTGGAAATGGCGGCAGCAAAGATTCACTGATCTAAACATCTTTGCAGTGGAATAACTAATCGCTTCATATGTTAACTAGAGCGGTTGCGTTGTTTTGTATCAAGCTCACTGAGGATTTGTTTCTGCGCGTGGATGTTCTTTTATATGACGCATTAGATATACCGGCCTGTACAGTTGAGAATTAAGGTTAATCCACAATACAAGGTGTGGGCCTTGTATTGTGGCTTGCCAGACTTTTCCAGCCACACGTAAATAAGTCGTTTCTGTTGTTGCGCTCTGCTATGTCTAAGTTCCTGGTAGCCACCCACGGGTACACCGCCCCGGTGTCACCGGGGAAACTTCGCTCCAGGATGCAATGCGCCGTTTCGCCTCGGGAGTCAATCATGTTAAGACATGACCTAGATGCTCAAAGGACGCGAGCGCAGTTACATGACTGTGAGTGTGAGCTCCGTGGTTAATACAGCATCCACGGAAACCCTGCAGATGCGCTTTGAGAAAGAAGGAATATCCCCAAAGCTCTACACAAGATTACGCTACTTTATTGATTAAAAAAGCTGGAAATGAAAGTAGGGTTTTATGTGGTATTGAGGTTTCATGAGGTATTACACAAACAGGATCTATACCGAGTCACTTTGGGTGAAAAAAGAAAAAGACATTCAAAGCAAATGGTTTTCACCTCCCGGCCGTATGTATTTTTACCCGAAGCCGAGTGTAAGGTGAGCTTCAGATCATCTCTATGTGGGCAAACAGCCAAAGTAATCTCATAATGGAAGAAGCGGGTGTCATGAATAATGAGTAAGCTGTCTCACAGCGCTGGGCCAGGTGTCCAAGCTTCATCCTGGTTTTGCATCATCACCTCCTCCTCCTCCTCTTCCTCCTCACAGGCCTGTAGCAGCGTAGCATGCCCGAGGCGGTGGGTGATATCGCTTACCGTGAGCGCGTCAGTCTGCCTCTGGGAGAAAGCCACGCGCCGGAGATGTGAGAGATTCTCCAGTAGCGACTTTAGATTAAAATCATCAGACTGAGAGCTTTCAGGGAAACCAATAAAGCAATAACAGCCACCAGAGAGGGAGAGTGTGGGGCAGGCTTAACCGACTCAACGCTGGATTCCCTCATGTGTTGGCAGATTAAATCCCCTGAAATTACTGCAATAAGGTCACTCAGAGCCACAGGAGTTTAAGGAAATGTCAATGATCTGTTCCTCTGCAGTGGAAAATATTTGTAACGAGTTAAGTCTGGTGAAATTTAGGGTTATTAAAGTTATAATGCAATAAAGCACAACAAAATCCCCCAAATCCTGACGTTTAAGCAGCCTGGATAACTGAATGTTCCTCCTTGATAAATTACTCATATGGTTTGTTAATTATTAAACTAGTTTCCATTTAATTTTCTGTTGAGTAACCGGGTTACGTTGCACAGGACTAGAGGAGCTTTGTATTGATGATTTCAACTCGCCTGGATTGTTCCAACTTCCTTCCATAAGAAGATTAAAACCCTTCTAACCACAAAACGGGACAAAAAGCCAGCGGTGTAGACTTCCACTCGTGGCTGACCTGCGTCCCCGGAGAGCATTTTCCAGAAAACCCTGAGGAGTGTCACAGCCTGTACTGTCCATCCACGATAAACAAGACCACTTCCGCTTGTGCTGATAAAGCCGGCCTTTGCTTTGACTGAGCGGAGATCTCTGGAAGTGCCTTCAGCGTGAATCAATGGTAGCCCATGTTATGATTAATTCTATTTAAATTCTTTATATAGGAGTATATTGAGCAGGGCTGCAGTGGTGAAGCAATATGATTATAATCTATATTCCACTTACAGAACTAATTCCCATATATATATATATATATATATATATACGTATATGTGTGTGTGAGTGTGCTTTTAGACCGTGCAAGTGCTCCACCTAACCCGGCATGAATTGTATTTCCTTTACAAGGCCGTGAGTTATCCTTGCTTGAACCACGTGCCCTCTTGACAAAAGCTGTGCTAGTATCTGTACTCAAAATCAACTCGAGCCATTCTCTGCAGAACAGAAGAAAGAGAGAGGAGGAAAAAAAACAACAGTGAACTCAAGGTTATCTGAGCCTGGTGCCACAGCGAGAGGCCCTGTCCTCTGGTTAGCATTCTGCCCTCTCCTCTTCTATCTAGACAGTTTAACTGCGTAGCTTCACACATTTTTCCTTTTAAATGCCTGATTAATAGAGGTAACATGTATAAATACATCCCCGCTGAGGCTTAGTTCAATCTGAAAAGGAATTACTGAGGAGGAAAGACTTTGTAATACTGTCATTTTGCTGATATTCCTTTCCGTTCAAAAATGTTCTCACATAGTTTAACATGAAATCTTTTATCCATTAGAACTATTCATCATGAGAGTCCAGATTTAATCAGTGACTTTATTAGAAATAATTAGCACAATTGTTAAAAACACTCTTTCGATTAGAGATAATGCTGAATGCAATTTAACTTCAACGTCTGATTGCTGATTGCAGCTAAAAAAGCAGCGGCTATTATATTATATTATATTATATTATATTATATTATATATTGATGTACTGAAAATTGCTGTGTTTGGCGCTTGTGCATCATCCCAACATCCTGTTTCGGCGAGAAATTTTTGGCTGAAAATGGCCTGAAAGCGCATTTTCGGTTTTCGGACAAATATGTTTGGTGCATTCCTAATATTATATAATATAAGGTTGCTTTCACCCGCTTGAAGTGTAATGCTAACTGAAATCAACACTTTTTTTTTTTTGTTTTCTAGGTTTATATGTGCAGAACCAAACTGCTTAGAAGTTGTAAAATGCTCTGCACCAAGCTCACCATTAGCATCGCCATTAGCATCTCCATTAGCATCTCCTCTAGAGAGTCTTTGTTGAGTTCCTGTCTGAAACACAACAGAAGAGGACACAACTCCCAGGCAACGATCCAAATCCATTCATTTTGTCTTGGTTTTAAGTCAGGAAGTCAGCAATTCTTTGTTGAGATGCTAATGCATAGCGGTTGGGTAATTGTGGTTAGTAAAGAAGTTCCTCACTTCTCCTGTTCTAATGCGTTAGATAGACTTTAATGATCCCAAATGGAAACTGCTTGGTCACAGTAGCTCAGTTACAGAATAATTAAACAAAAAAATACTCTTAAAGACTGCTAGCAAAAAGGAAAATAGTAGAAATACAAAAAACTTCAACATGACTGCCAATGCAACTCAACGTATTAGATTCCGTCTAAACGTTGTGACAGCCTTTGACGTAGGCTTCACTTAACAAAACTATCAACATGGTATGAATCAAAATTTCACCCTTAGACTCTCTGTGCATGTGCGTGTGTATGTGCGTCTCTCTGGTACAAGTGATCAATACTACAAGCAACAGGAGTCTGCTGCATCTCCAATACCTCGCCTTCTCTTTTCTGTTCTATTTCAAAACACCAGCACACACAATCAATAAGTCTAAGTTGTGTAGGAAGACAGGATATGCCTCATTAATAATGGAAGTGTGTTTTTTTTATTTTTTTTGGGGGGGTGAAGAGTGTGATGCTTGATTCTTTGCCTTTTGCCTGGCTTGTATTTCTACTGGCCACCCTGCGACTATTAATGTGCAGATACTCCACACTCAGTCATTACCAGGACACACAAACACAAACAGCATCCATCTACCATTTAGCAGCGACTCATAAAATAACACAGGCGCCTTTGGCCAATTTACCAGATGGAACATTCCTATTTGACACAACAGCCTCATGAGCATGCATCCTCACACACATCCGCCAACCTCGGGCACAAAAAACACACATGCAGAAAGCCAGACACAAAACACACAAATCAAACTGGCAACTCATAAACACTCCGAGAAACGAGCGTAACGTAACATATTCACGTGTTTACATTCACACCGAGACATCAAGACCAATAAGAGATTTTGGACGGCATTGCCAACACTGATTATTTGAATTTACAGCTGTACGGTTATCTCAAGAATATACAAAACCTCTGGTGAGCACAAATACACACAGTTCAATCAGAGCAGGATGTGTGTTCATTAATATCGTCTCTGCAAAGCTGTGGCAGTACGCTGCAGATCTCTAGATATTTTTGCACCAACCATATTCACCCTGACAGCAATAATAAAACAGAAGAAGACAGGAGACAGGATGGCTGTAGAGAGGATACTGTATGAGGAAGTGTGAAATATTACAGCTTTTCTGGAGGTGTTGGTCACGTCGACACTGGAAAATAGTGAAAACTACTTCTGTCAATGCATATGGCACCACTGCAAGTTAATGGGTTTAGGAAACAAATAATATGTGTTCATCATCCATATCACATTACATCACATTATTAAAGCACTTCACATTAATGCTCTACTCAAATGACAATTAAGTGTATGGTTCCATCTGCTTGGGATGTCCTGATTGGTATCATTGGTATCCATGCATTTTTAAAATGATCAGATAAGAAGAAGTAAAAGAAGAGGGACAAGGAGATGAGGAAGAACCAGAAGGAGAACCAGGAGAAGAACAAGAAGAAGAAGAAAGGGAAGAAGGAGGACAAAGAGACTGAGAAGAAAGGAAGAAGGTCAATGAGAAGAGGAAGAATCAGAAGGAGAACCAGGAGAACCAGGAGGAGATCAAGCAGGAGAAAGGGAAGGAGGAGGAGAAGAAGAATGAGAAGAAGAAAAGGAAAGGGAAGGAGGACAAGGAGGAGAGGAAGAACCAGAAGAAAACCAGGAGGAGAACCAGGAGAAGAAGAAGAAGGAGGAGAAGGGAAGAAGGAGAAGAAGAATGAGGAGAAGGAAAGGGAGGGAGGACAAGGAAAAGAGGAAGAACCAGAAGGAGAACCAGGAAGAGAACCTGGAGGAGAACCAGGAGGAGAAGAAGAATAAGAAGACGAAAGGGAGGAAGGAGAAGAGGGATGAGAAGAAGCAGAAGAAAGGGAAAGGGAAGGAGGACAAGGAGACTTAGAAGAAGAAGAAGAAAGGGGCAGAAGAATAGGCGATGTAGACGTCCTAACAACTTAATTCAACAGCTAGAAGAACAATCACAAAACGGATTCGGTGGAGTCCACTCAAGTAAAGGCTGCACCGAAACAAGAACAAACACTGAACGCTGCATTTAAAAGAAGACAAAGGTTTCCTCTAGAGAAAGATATTACAAAGAGGGTCAGGGCGTTGGATGTCGGGCCCATCTCTGGAGCACAGAGCACAGATTTTCACCGAGCCTGGAGCCGAATAACAAACGATCGGGATTGGATTAGGGGACAAAAGAATCCCAGCCATTTACCAAACAGTCATCCTAGTTCATTCTAGTGACAAATGATGCAGCTGAATACAAAGCTGCGACTTGACTGACAAATATCAGGATTAATGATTCAAATCATTGGTGATTATTGGACATTTATCATTTAAATTCACTTTAAACTACGTTAGACGCACCAGGCCAGGAGTCGGTGAGCGTTTGTTGACCTAGCTTTGGAGGGTTGTGTGGCACCATTCCCACTAAACCAATTGATTAACAGGATTCAGGACTGGCCAGTTGTCTATGATGAGCTTTAGCTCTCTCTGGCTTCCCAGCCTCCCAGCTAATAGTGGCTCCTCCACTAGTGAATGATGACTTAGTCTTAATAGTGTGTACTAGTGAAACTTTTTGCTCCAGACAAAGCTAACTTGAGGTAGTAGTTGTCTGATGTGCCTTACCTTCTTTTTCTAATTAAAAGCTACTAAACCTGATGTTTTTTTCCTTTAGCAAAGCATTAAATTACAACAAAAAGAAAAGAAAAAACAAAAAACAGATGCTATGTGGTGAGTACAGCACAGACCGTAACCGGCAAATCTACAGCTCCCAGCGGCTTGAGGGAGCTTGTTAGTGAGTTTCAGTTCACAGTTAAGATGTCCAGCCGGCAGCTTTACCGTTTTGGTTCACTGTCACAGCTCTTAGCAAGTAGTTGTTCTCAGTCGAGGATCCCTAAAAAAGCATCTGCACTCGCCGTAATAAACACATAACGGCAGACAGACAAATCTAAAGGCACGACAGTGTTCCTCTGCAACTGCTGCATGTGCAATAAGGAAGTGCTCTCTCACAAACGTGTCGAATCAGACTAAACAATGATATGCTGTAAATTTCTACTACATCTTCTACTGGTACCGTTGTGTATAAAAAAAAACAGTTATTGCAGCATTTAGTTGATCATTTTAAACTGTGTTTCGGTTGTTGAATTGTGTTTTTTCTGAAAATACTCAATTGGAAAACCAAACTTAAAGTCTTAAAGTTGTAATCTGGAACATTTCCATCCTGGTTGATGAGGTAGCAGCAAAAGTGGTTAAATAAATCTGGGAAAAACAAAATAATATGGTGTGAAGAAAGAAGCCAGGCAACAGATTCCATCTGATTTTAAACATTATATAATCTGGACATGGCTTGAGTCTTAGTTACCTGTCACTGGCAGCTCTTCATCTAATAGCTCACTACTGCTGCCTCTGCTTGTTCCATTACTCCCTGCAATATTTCAGACTGTTCCTTTTCCAAAAAACGCTAAAATCTGCAACTAATATATAATAAAAGTTGTGTTTTTGGCAGTTAAATCCTTCTTAATGTGAAGCTGCAGCAGCGGGATATGTTTAGTTTACAGCTAGCGGCCATCAGCTAGCCAGGTCTTTGTTTATAGACATCACATTAGCGTTAACTTAGGTCATAGTAATGTTAATATCACCACGGTGTTACCCAACGGTGTCGACACTAAATTAATAAGAGTTCCTTCAAAACCAGACACATTTATTCTCTTACAACTTTAGCCTGGCAAACCCAACTCAATGCTGATCCAAATTTGAGTCTGGTAAGACGCCATTTGGATTTCATTATGAGGTTTCTTTTCATTTGGACCTACGTTTACATTTGGGTAGTCCTACAACCAATCAGAGCCATTTAGTTGCTGCGTTGCTGTTACTCTTTGTCCATTAATCCATAAAACAAAGCCAAATGATGTGACTGACCCAGTGGACTGGCCTTCTACCATTTCCAGAAGCGTCTTCCAGGCTACTGCAGCTCACAAAGGTGTAAAAACCATCCTGTGAAGTCCAAGTTGTGTGATCTGTGTTGTCACAGGCGCAGCTGCAGAGGTAGATAACCTCCAAAATACACCCACAGCCGATGAGAGTCTGCACTGGATTGACCTCTGCCAACGGCAATGTGTCCCGCCCCGTCTCGCTCTCCAGAAACAGGACTTTCCCTTATGACTAAACCGTGACGAAGCCTTAAAAAGCTTTTATGACCCCACCGCCTATGCAACATCTAACACCGCAACATTCAGCTGTGACAGGTTTATTAAGGTTTAAACATTAGATTGTTAACCCAAGAACGAGATTATTTTAATTACAGCCATTAGTGAGGTTGGCATCGCATTAGCGACATTTTCATTAGCATTTCTGGACACTTAATAAGACCAGAGTTCAACAAAATAACTACTTCACAGATTTACACATCGGATGAGGACGAGTGCAGAATTAAAGTACTTCAAACACATTTTCAGATTTATCTGCCGTTTCAGTGATGTTTCACCGGTTGCGTTCGTAAACACTCTTTTCCAAAGCGATGTGTTTCCTGCCGGAGGCATTATCACATATCTGTGTCCACAGGAGATAAGACAGGGTGTACGGGCCTATTAAATGTCTGAGTGTCAGCAGAAGTGTGTGTGCGCACAGTCACGCATGCATCCATGTGTGAACGCTGTGAGAAAAAGCTGCCAATGGGCACAGGCAGGAGTGTGAGAGTGGGGTTTGTTTGTGTGCGACTTACCAAAGATATTAGTGGAATGTCCCTTCTTGGCGAGGGGCTTCAGCTCGTTGTGGCCCCAGCCGTACTGTCGGTAGCTGTCCCATGCGTGCTTCATCATCTACGGGGGCAAACGACAAAACCGAAATGTTAGAGGACGACGAGAACAGTCCATTGATAGTCAGAACATGTGACCACATTAATCAGAACAGACTGGTTCAAACAGAGGGATTTTTCAATCAGATTGAGAGGCGTGGCATAAACGTTTCATAATCTGTTTTGTTGGGTTGTTTCTAAAGCGTTTTTGTGGCTGCATCCTGCTGGGGATGGCTGCTGCCATCAAGGAGTGTCATTGCTATGGGGTGGGGGTGCCTGGTCTGGTCTAGGTGGGTGCTACATGTCTAAGTAACATCCACACCAATGAATGAATGAATGCCAGGTCCAGAAGTTTCCCAACAGAACATTGAATTGTCACAAGATGGTCAACGTCATTTACTTCTCCTGTCAGTGGTCATAATGTTGTGGCTGATCTGTGTACATGCCCTACCATTCACATCCTTCCAACACAAGCTTTGTGACTGATGCTCTGGGGAACGTAAACACTTCTATCTTATCATTTTTTTTTTTTAGCATTTTTGAGTTTTGAATCTCCGATCAGAGATATTATCCAGATATCCTGCAGCTCATATGGTCGCATGCCCACTTGGTAAAGATAATGATAATGATGATAATGATGTCGCATTATCATAATTTCACTTTGCATTTTTAGTATTTGCATATTCGGCATTATGTAACTTCACAGATGTCGACGCTGGAATTAGTCAAGTTGTTGCAGAAATGCAGATAAATTCAGTGGCGAATAAACGTGACTGCAGGACGAGGACGGCCCTATTAATTAAACTAATCAACTGCTTCACATCTTCTACGTACACTTTATGTCAGTGCAAAACAGGTGAAATCGAGAAAACGTGATGCTCTTTTACAGAAAGTAAAAAAAAAAAAAAATAAATAACACTGGCAATTTGTTTCCTGAGGACACACACATACAGAAAAAGAGCACAAATCTTCTCTTCTCGTGTATCTGAAGACATTTGTCTAGCGGATATAGAGGAGTAGAGAAAAAAGAAAAGATTCTATTCTTCATGTGACCTTTGAAAGGAGGCTGCGAGAAAAGGCTCGGGGAGGAGGAACTGGGATAAAAAGAGCAAGAGATTGTGAGATGAGCCCTGACATGGAGGCCGACGCTGAGGTGCTCCGGGGCAAACAGCGAAGATGACACAGCCAAGGAAGGACCGAGTGCCAGCTTTTACCGAGACACTGCTGCCTTCGTCCTCCGTGGCTCGTCCTCCGGCGGCACCAACGGCCCTCGGAGAAGTACGTTTCCCGCGTCAGTCACCGCCGTGGACGTCTCGCGGATTGCCCTCTCTGTATGGCCGTCTCTTTTCCTGGCACCGCTCCTATCTGTCCATCTGCCAGCCGCTCTGTCTCTGCGTGGCTGTTAGCTCATCGTATCGTTTCAACGTGATCTCCATGTTAACAAATCCACAAAGTTGGCACGGACGTCGAACGCGCTGCTTGAGACTCGCACACAGTTGTTCTTACTTTATTTATTTGGTTTAAGTTAAACTGCCAAACTAAAAATAAAACCGGTCCCACTACATTAACAGTTCTATTTACTGCCTCTACTTCAAAGGAGCTCTTTAAATAAAACAAGATTTCATGCCAACTGGTTAAAATGGTTGAATTATTTACAATTCTTCATCAATTATACATTTATTGGCCGTGAAACACTTCACCGAGCCCTTTGCCGGTGTCCGTAAAGATCTGTGGCCAGAGTTTTGGTTGTACGTCCCGACTGTGGGCACCAGCCGGACCCCCGTTGGCAGCTTTTGAGACGACTCAGCATGATGAATCAGTGGGTCGGCAATAGAGATCACAGCGATTTTCCAATTCAAAATAATTTCCATTTGAAAGACCCGACGTCGATTCATAAAACCGCTTCCCGCACGCTCTCGTTGGAAATGTCAAAACGGTCCATGAAGGACGTCCAGGTTTTGACTTTCAGCTGAAGGTAAAATGTTGTGGAAGTACCAAAAAGCTCAAAAAAACAATGAGTTTTGTGAAAACCTTTCTCATAACTGAGAAAAAAATCTTTTAAAAGTCAAACATCTCTATAGTGAAATGAATTTGAATGAGAATCGATTCAGGAAGTCCGAGGTGACACCCAGCCCTAGCTCTGACTGGCTGTTCAGCTTAAAGAACCACAAAAGAGAAACAGACGTGATGGAGGTAAACACCACACAGAAAGCTCATGTGCTTTTACGTCTTCCTTCAAATGTTTCCACAACAAGATGATGATCTGGGATGAATCAAGTGGAGAGCAGCTGATTCTGGAGAGGTCAACTCTGGACACCGTCTGAAGCTCTTCCTGAACAGAATCTCCTCCAGTTCACCCTTATGAATGACGAAAACAGACGAAGTGACGAGTTATTTCCTTACATTCAATGGAAACAACTGTCTACACAAGAGCATCACGTCCATCCAGACACCAGCGACTTTATGGGAAACAAACACATTTTCTTTTCTGATAAATTCTCCCACAAAAGTAATATTAGTTTATTTGATCTCAGTGTGTGAAGTAGGGCTGGATGTATCGCTACTGACTGAATCTATTTGATTCTGACTGACTGGTTATTCAAGCACACTACTTTAAACTAAAACTTGTGTTGTCGTTGTTGGTTCCAGAGATTTCACCTCTCGTGTCACATCTTCCTTTTGGCTTTGCTTTTGTGCAACTCTTCTCTGGCCTGGTCTCTCAAGATGGATTTGAATCTGAAAATCTAAACTGTTCAAGAAGGGCACCTGGACCGTGGAGTTTTTTGAGAAAAACTAAAAAAAATCTGAAAAAACTCAACAGTCCAGCTGCCTTTTTTCAACCTGATTAGGACATGTGAAGGCTGTTGATATTTGTGCAACCTGCAGGTAACGCAACGGAGGACCTCTGCAGCAATAAAGTTCCTTCCTCACCAGCTCAGTGTGGCGTGAGGAAAGGCCTGGGTTTGCTGCAGAAGGCAAGACATTAGAAGCTAAACAAGCCACAATGAGGCTTGATCAGTGTCTGACCAACCAGACAGAAGCTTTGTGGCTGCCTATACAGAGATCACTCCTACCAAGCGAACTGCCTCTTTATGCCGCCACATGGGGACCAGGATCCAGATCCTTTTTCCAGCTTTCTCTCTCCTTGGAGCCGGCACGTGGCCAAACCAATAAAGACAAGGGCCAGGAGTTTCACCGTGTGCTTGGCCTCCTGGCTTTCCATGACGCATCCCATGCACATACAGAGGATTATAAATCAAACGAAAACACACCGTGACATGGACACTTGAGCATTGGCCTGACTCCCTCTGATGTGCGTTGATTGGATGCTTCATCAAATTTTGATTGGCCCATATGCCAAGGACATGCGCAGCGGTGCAGGGTGCCTGACAGTGTTGACAAACTGCTTATTTAAAAAGGACCTTGGAATACTAATTGGACATTAAGCTACAAAATTCTGTGATTGATTCTGACAGCTACTGTTTGCCATCAAAGCGTCTCGGGAGCCAGCAAGGAAAGGATGGGGGGAATTGGTTTGCACTGGCCCATGCGGCTGCTTCATTCCACAATTAGATCTGAAGCCCATTAGCAATTACTGCATAATTGGCTGCAGAGGCGGCACAGACAAACACGGGAGCCAAACCCAGCGCTAAACCTGCGTCGGTCGGTTTTAGAGATGGGCGATATGGACTAAAAAATGTATCCCGATAATTTCTGCTATTTAACATTGTAACGATAAAAATGACGATAAATAAACAGCATTTTAGCCTAATCCTTTTGACTGTAATCCAAAAAGTTTCAAAAAAGCCAACTGGACTTTATCAAGGGAATTTATCGTTTTTATCGTGGGATGACATATTCTTACCGTGGCGAATGTTTTTGACGATATAGCCTAAACGATAAAATATCGCACATCCCTAGTCAGTATTCCCCATTTCATCACAGAATCTCTGAAGGTTGCAAATGATGCCAAATATACAATCAGCCAACGGAGTTTATTGGTTTGGTATTAAACTGGGCTACGTGGCTAAATATGAGTATTAAACGATCCGTTCTGTTGCTCAGCACTTTGAGATAGATTACATTAATAAGTCTTAGTGGTAGTAATTAGGAAAATACAGTAAAATATCTATTTATTTCTACATCCTTACACATATTTACAGAGGCACAGCCTCCTAAACAGGTAAATAAATCATCAATACATTTCACCCAGTATGAATGTAGCTTCCTCCTTTTACTCCTCCTTGTGCAACTGTCCAACTCCTTGCAGTCTTAAAAACCCTGCCTCATTAGAACCTGTCCCCGATTTATTAAACATGCGACTGCTTCCAAGTTTCTGCAACGTGTGAGGTAAAAACTACTTCAAGGGCAGAAATAAACAACACTTGTTTTGGTTAAAAAAAAAAAAAAAACTTGTCAAATGTGTTTGGAGGTGGTGGTTTTGGGGCATTTATTTATTTCTGTAGCAGATAGAAAACTGAAACCTGCAGGATGACGCAAGGCGCGCTGCACACCACAGTTTCGGATTTGGATATTTGAAAAAGCCAATATTTCAAACCGGGTTAAGGCTGCCTGACCTCAATTCCCTATCACCGTATATTTTGAGTATCATAATCTCGATTAATCCAGATTTGTAACTGTGTACTACTCGGAGTTGTTGGTGTTTTTTTTAATAGGATTTGTATGTGAAAGTCCCACATAGGAGTCTGCATTCTTACATACATGTACATCTTTTGGTTTCAGGTGTTAAACTATAAAATAAATAAATAAAAATGTGCTGAACTTTTAAATTCTTCTGGATATTACCTTTTATTTTTATTTTAAGAGCAGACGTCATTATCACATTCCTGTCAAACACCAGAACACTTCAATAACCGTCTCCACTTCTTACCCTGTACCTGAGAAGATTGCCCAAGGCTGCTGCTGTAAATACGTATCATTGCTTATTTCCATGCGGGCCCCGTGTCTCCGTATTGCTCCTCTAAATTTATTAATCTTGCAACATTATGCGCTCAAGCTCACTTTAAAAGCGAAGCGGCGGCCCAGCGGTGCCCCGGTGTTATTAAGGTCAGAGTTGGAGGGAGATTAAAAACATCTCTTCACCTCCCTCCGTGTACTCATCAAACGACGAGTTCCGGAGCGAAAGTCTGGAATATATGGCGCCGGGTTTGATGTGAAAGAGGCGGGAGTGGATCATGGAAAAAGACTTGTTTGTGTTTCCATTTGGCTGGTTCAAAAAGGCGCAGGCTGATTTAAAAGTCAAAGTGAATGCGAGGTAGGTAGGTCATAAATTACTGCTGTGTTATTACCCGTCTGCACCAAATGGTGGATGGTTTTCAGAAATGGAGGAGCTGGATGGTAAAATTAATTGAAATGTAGTTGACAAAGACTCGTGTTTTCACTTTGCCTTTTTCTATATTAAGTCTGCTAGCCTGTCATTAGCTTGCTAAACAGTTAGCACCAATTTACATATGATCTTAACCCTTGAGCACCAAACAATTTGTGTGCACAAATCTTTGTTGTGTTAATTTATTGAAACAAACCATTTAAAATTACATTAAAAAAAAAAAACGCAAAGTGGTGATAAAATTAGATCTGGTGAACTTTTGCTGGTGTCTGGTGTGTCTGACTAATGTAATCGAGTCCATGCCCCACCCAAACATAGCTGCAC
Source organism: Planiliza haematocheilus (assembly GCA_005024645.1). Taxonomy (NCBI): domain Eukaryota; kingdom Metazoa; phylum Chordata; class Actinopteri; order Mugiliformes; family Mugilidae; genus Planiliza; species Planiliza haematocheilus. The sequence continues at coordinate 23,346 of SRSE01000981.1, read as the reverse complement.
TGCCTCTGCAAAGCGAACCAGGGCCCAGAGGGGCGTAACACCTTTATTTATAACACTATGGTGTGTGGTCACAGCATGCTGCTCTGCAGAAATCAATGCCGGTCAGGCGATACTCATTTAAATTTCTAATCAAAACATACTTTTATCTGAGAGCTAGGGCTGGGCGATATGGCTGAAAAAATCTATCATGATATAAGTGTTTCATATCAGTTGATATCGATAATTAATGATTAATTTTGTCATTCTGACTGACAGGGTCATAAAAACCCATCAAAATCCATTTTTATCTGTCATTTTTTTTTTTTTTTTTTAAATGCTAACAATTACAATAGCATTTAAATTTCATTCATTTTTAATTAATTCAGTAGCGGTGGAAAAAAAGATTTGGTTCATATAACCGGCCATCAAAGACGCAGACTCAAGAATCATGAATCTAGAGTCTATTTAACCGGCTTAGTCGAGTCCTACCACGTTTGATTGATCAATAAACGGCTCCATTCAAACATCTCACTCGGCAGAGAAACTAAACGTACTACCAGACCTGACCAGCAAACAATACGCAGAGAGACTAAACTTAACCGACTCATAACCGCTGCTCGTGGATCTCTGATTAACCGAGTCAGCAGCCACTCACTCAGCCACAGATGAACGAAACTTAACCGACTCTTACACGACTAATCAAGAGAGACCAGAGACAATTAATATGCTCACTCACCACCAAGTTTGCAGAATCGAAAAACAACCAAAATATTGCCAAACTGCATTCATTCTGCTTTCACTCCACATCGTTCTTTTTGTTGTTGTTGTTGTCTTAACTGGGCCGTGATAGGTCGAGAGGCTAAAGTCTTTCCTCTGCCTACATCCCCCAGAATGACTTGCAGTTCTGGCTCGGGGTTTTCTTCCTGTTTTTCTCTAACGGAGTTCAAGTGAAATTATCAAACATTCTATTGAACATATTTTCTATTGATATCGACCACATGTCTATCGCGATATATATCGATATCGTTTTATCACCCAGCCCTGCTGAGAGCCTTTCTCGGTTTTAACGGTGTGTAACTTCTTTAATAGGGAAGCACCAATGATAATTCTTGGCCGAAACCCAAAATGAAGATTTATACAATGCTTTATATATTGAAATACATCCACACGGCAGACATGCCCGTGCTAGATGTGGTTTTTGCTTGCGTCATCACAAAAGCCTGCTTTGGCCGTGTTGTTTCGGTGATAAAAGTCTTTCCATTTTGGAAATTGTTTGGTGGCCGAATAGTCAGTGCATTCCTACTTTTCCTTTACCCGCTTTAATCTCTTACTTTTATGTACCTGCTTCTACAACAGACACATTTTATGTCCCGTCTACCTGCAGTGAACAGGATTATTTCTTAGTTATAAAGTATATTCCAAGAATAAAACTTCTAAATAAATACCAAGGACAAATCTTTAAATTAGGCCTGTCATTAGATTAAAATATTGACCGCAATTAAGCGCATGACTTCCCTAGTTAATGCTCACTGATGCATATTAATCACACTTATTTATATCTGGAGCCAGAAGGGAAGTTTTTAAAGTTTGTTTGACTCTTATCAGCATTTCAGCTCAGCTCAAATCAACAGTTAATGCAAATCACTTGGCTCTTGTTGAGAGAAGCATCTGGCAGGGCTGTTTTTTGGGGGCAGTTTTGACGTTCGAGGGCGTATTACTGCCCTACGCACTTTGGCTTCTGCTTGCTTTCCACAGAGTTTCTTATTACCAAAACTAAGCACCGGCCGATGTGAAAATAACAAGGCGTGTTTCAAGTACGCAGGTTGTTCACCATCCTGATATCCAGCAAGGCTCTGGTGTCTTTTAGAAGCTGTGACCTTCACAATGCCAGCCTGACAGACTGTTTGCTGCCTCCTCTAGAAAAGAGGCACAATCTGCCCAAGGCCATCTCTTTCCCAAAGCACAAACAGACATGATTCAGACACCGGGCCACAGTCTCAAACACATGTGCACAGTTACAATGTAGGGACTTGGACAACCACAGAGCAGCAAAATATTCATGAATCCTTCCCCGGCCATCGGCTACAACCAAGGCCATTACTTTTGAAATTATTCCAAAAAGAAATATTTAAATCTGGGACACAATGACAAGCTTCCTGGAGGTTTTTTGGGGGAGTTGGAGAGCTGAACCGGAGTTACATGCTGGTCTGAGTGGCCTCCAGAGCACCAGTCTGCCTGCCCTCATCTTTCTCATCTCCTTCCAACTCACCCCACGGAGGCCTCCTATCAGGCTCAAAGGAAGGCCTTCCCCGAAGAGGCGCGAGGGTGGCGAGAGTGTGACATCTGAATTGCTTCTTGCAGTAAATACATTCATGGCACTTAAGCAGAGGGTGGCAATAAATTCCCCGTGAAATTGAGGCAGTAAAAGAGTCTAGATAGGCTGTTTTTAAACTGCTTCCCAAGCTTGGAGTTCAAAAGAAGGCTACCCCGGTCTGATGTATGGAACCGACACAAATCCAACAATTCACCCGTCGTGATGTCAGTTCTGTCAATTCCTGAAACAAAACGGAAAGTGCTGTTTTGTTTTTGTTAGTTTTTTTTACGGGAAATAAAGATCCACGTTTTAAAATATAATACATGATGGTATATTACTAAAAGAAGAGAGATTTTGCTGGGCTGACTAATGTAGAAAGTCTAGTAAAGTCCATCAATAATGCAGATGCAGTGGTATATTTTACATTTTAGGTGGTTAATTACAGTCAGAGGAGGAGGAGCAATGCTTTATTCAAATACACGACTCACTGGTTACTTTTTACATTAGCATTCATTTTAAAAGCTGCAATTAGCTCCTGCACACGTCATTAGCCTAGGGGTCACATGCTTTTTCCACCATATACCATATACGTTGTTTTCAATACAAACATGAGAACATATATCTATTACTGTGACTCAGGCCTCGTCCACACGTACTAAAACCATCTTTTCCTCCTCCGTTTTCCCTGCCATCGTTTCAAGAATATCTGCGTCCACACGGATCCGTCTCAACGCGACTCAAAACGCTACTTCATACTCAGTTTCAGAAATTCACCAAAAACAAAGAGGAAGAGGTGGAGCATGCGCATAAAGCTTGAGCGCCGTTTACAAATCGGCTTTAGAAGAAACCAAACTCAAGGAGAAATTATATTTAGCCCTAGTAACCATAATAGGCTCAACACGAGCATGTAGTCCACCATTGTTGTTGATGTTGTTAGGAGACGTCTCGCGTGGCGTTTCTTTCCGTTTTCGAATTTTTCCACCCAGGTTGCAAAAAAGTACGCTTTAAGGCAATGTGTCTACACAGGGTTTATACAGAAATTATTGAGTTGAATTTAATACTTTTTAATACCTTTTTTAATACCATTACAATATTTTTTAATACCAACACGACTTATCGGAAACCTTTCGAACTTCAGTGTTCGGGGTACCTAAGTACTTCTGAGTGATTAAGTGTTATGCTTTCAATTCAAATCAAAAACACACTATTACAGTTACAAGATACTTTGTTACTTTTTGGCCAAAATAAAAGCACTGACCTGACAATTATTTGTTATTTAACCTTAATCCATGACAAAAAGCTATGTGTAGGAGGAGCGCATATCACTTCTCCAGCGCTACACTCTTTCACCATCATTCTATCTCAATAAAGACAGAAGAAGAAAATCAGAAAAGGTTCAAATCAGATGTTTAATTAAATGATTTCCACATTTACAGAGATGGACAGTACTTGACCCCAGTACCCCAGAGTAAGAGTACAAATACTAATATTTTTACAAATCACACTACTACAAATTTGCTGTCGGACGGTGCCACCGCTGGCACGGGCTTGCGGGGTAGCGGAGGGGGGTTGCGGGGTAGCGGAGGTTTGCGGGGATGAAGCCGTCGTCGTCGTCGCGCTACTGCAAAACATGGAAATGGGCAATTGCTCACGGCGTCGGTGCATTCTGGACTGGTGGGTACTGGATTCCATGTGGGACCGGACAGCATTCACCCCCATCCAGGTGATATTTATATTTTTTTTGCAGACATGGCAAAAAGCCTCTCTGCTGTTAGCAGCAACTGGCCTGAGCCAGTCTTTAAATCTAGCGTCCTCTAGCCACAGGTCCGAAAACTTACATTTCCCCATTTCGACAGCAATCCGCAATGAGTTTTGTCCATGGATGTATGGTTTTGTCTTGTTTTTCGCCGGAGGGCGCGAATTGTTTAACCGCGGGCGCACCGGCGCACACTGACTGACGTCACCTTACCCAGGTCCTAGTCGCACATAATAAAATTATAAATAAAATAAATTTTACGAGATATGGGCTCGCACTTAACGCAAATGAAAAAAGAAAAATAATTGGATAGTAGTTGAAAAATGTAATACCTCCTCAAATGGCATATAATACTTTTTAATACTTTTTAATGGCCTTAATTTTGGTATATTTCATTTACTACCTTTTAATACCTTTTACAACCCCGCGGAAACCCTGCTACAGGATTCAGCCAAAACGATGCAAAACATCTGCGTTTACACCATAAAGCGTCTCCGTGTGGACGGCCCCCTCTATGACCAATTTATGCAGAAATCCAAGTAATCCCAAAGGCTTCCCATGCTTTTTCTTGCAACTGTAACCTGAAATCTCACATTACTTGTTTAACTACCTCACAACTAAACCCGACACCTTCACAGCAGCATCGCTACAAACGGGTGACAATCACGGTCGTCGCAGGCGATCGGCTCAAAAGCGAGAAGAGAATCTGAAAAAATGCTAAGAGGGAGAAAATGACTCTGGCTGCTTCCGAGAGCCTGATAGAAAACGGTGAGTCTGTGACTGACAGGCAAGATATGTGAATTTTGGTTTCATCAAATATGTATACGATGACTGTCAGTCACAGACTCCTACTGTCTCCTATCAGGCTCTTAGGAGCAGCACAAATCATTTCCACCGCTCGCACTTTCTTGTATTTCACATTTTACTTCACACAAAAGAGAAAAAAATAGCTTTAATGATGAGGACTCTCTCTCTACTTTGGATTAAAGCCTTCCAACAGGAAATGGTAAAGGTTTTATCTAAAATACATGCTGGAGAACTTGGCTAATGTATATACCTATAAGTTGTTTGACATCAGCTCTTCTTTGGTTCTTATTCTGGCGCCGTCAGCTTCGACTGTTTTTATTAATTCCTCATGCATTCATCACCCCTACGCTGACGTTACTGACACACAGAGCCATGCATATTATATACATTAAGCCTTCCGCTGTCAAATGTCACCTCCCTGCACGCCGCGAAAAGGCTATCTACAAGACAGCGTCAAGCTGTGAGCAACCCAACGTTATCGCCACTCAAAAAAAAGCACCAACAAGAGCTCCACACGTTCTGCTAAATGAAGATAAAATGCAGATGAAGAGTGCCGAACGCTCAAATCAATATGGAAATCCTTCTGAAATCAGACACTGCTATGAGTGTAGTAGTAGTGGCTGTAATGGGGAGATTCCGTCGAGTAGTCGCTTCCGAGCGATGCCGAACGGAGGAGCTGAGTGTTTGAAGGCAGGCACGATTTAACGATAAGACGAGAGACAGTGAGCTGAAAACGAGCAGGGTAATTGAAAACAATGATAAGAGCCAGTGTAAGAGAAAGGGAATAAAGGGAGGGAATAAAAGGGTTAAGACAAAAACCAAGAGCAGGGGGAGAATTGGAAAAGAGTGCGACAGAAGGATGAAAGCTCAGCTGCGCCCGACCCCGGAGGCGACTGGGCTACAAACACACTTAACGGCGCAGACCTGCAGCCGACGTACGAAGGCCTTCTGCCAAACACCGTTACGGCTTTGAAGGAGGACGATCGGGAGGGGAGAGTTGGAGGAGGGGAAGCTGATTGTCTTCTCTGCTCATACCCCACGTATCCGTTGGAAATCTCCGCCGTCTCTTTATGGACCAATAAGTCTGGATAGCAGCACGTTTTTTGGCTGCTCTTAAACAGGACTACTTTGGCCATCGATTTATCTGGGCTGCACGGCCACAGTCCATAGCTCAGTAGGAGAAACACACACACACACACTCTCTCTCTAATAACAGCCACAAATCTGTAATCATTTGCTTTTCACTCTGCAGTCACAGCTGAGCAAGTGACGAGCCAAGTGGGCAGCCAGATCTATGGCCCTCGAACACTGGGCTGCCTCCCAACAAGATGAAGACGACTGTGAGACTAGATCGTCCTCATGTTCCTTCTCAGACTGCGTAATTAAGGACTGAATTTATCAGTAATAACTGTTGCATCCGTTTCATCTGGATCCGTTTTAGAGCTTTGTTGATTCTTAACTCTACCTACTGCCTCAAATTGGCCTGAAACGTTATTAAGCTCTTGACAATGATCATCCAGTCGCTGTTGTTCCAAACCTAGCTTGCTCTTGAGCTGTAACAGCCTCTCAATCATATAAATACATAATCGATTTGCGTGGAATCAGTCAACGTGTCGCAATGTTTTTGTAAATCCTGAACTTTTACGGCTCCAGTTTCCAGAGACAGCCCACACCAATCGTCAAAACTACTAAAAACAACAAGATAACATCGATATTTGAACTACTATGTCGAGTTTAGCCTGATTGTTGGTTGGTGGCCAGAGCCCAGGAGTCGCCGTTGGGTCCTCATATGTTGCGTTTCAGACCAGAACCCAACAAAGACCCTCTAGATTAGCAGGTGTTAGTTGCTAGCATGGCAGCACTGATTGTAAATAGTTTGTTTCTGCACATATAGACTCATATAGGTAGATATAAAACCAACAACATAGATTTCCTTTAACGTTAAGTGCTTGGAAGTATCCTCCTGCACGTTTACCCACCTCATTAGATGGATGTATACATTTGAAAAGGTTTCTTCAATCAGCAATTTCAAGTTGTGACTATTATTATTATGGTATGTATGAAAGTTTAGCAGGGGATGTTCTGCTTATTTAGTGGTTAACCAAAGGATTATTTGATTACTTGGACTATTTAAACTAATTTGTTTGTTGCAGCCCTTCCCAAGATCATTTATTCAAATACAGCAAGACAGTGAAGCATCAGTTGAGAGCTTTCAGTGAGCTCTCTAACTGAATATCTCATTTATTCCAAAACATTTTATTTAATTTAAAGACAAAAATGTGTCCTAATATATCTATAAAGGTAATATTTTGTTGGATTGAATGGTATTACAAACTGTATCTCAAGCACCAGCAGCAGAGTTTTAGTTTCTACTCGATGCCAATGAATCTGTTCTGGTGACGCCTCTATTATCAAGTATTCTCCACCAAATTCCCCTGTTTTTTTGTTTTGTTTTGCTTTTTCAGCCCTACTAATGAATAAATCTGGCTGAATGTGAACATTTGAACCACAGTCCATTAACTCCAACAGCCATCTTATTTCAACAGCTCTGGGCTAGCAGTGCCTCATGACGTGACAGGTGAATAGCGGTGAAACGGCCAATAGTCAAACTCCTTCCATTCATTTTCTTTATTGCCCTAAAGCTTCAGCTATCTCCAGACACAGGTTTAATGGCCACTAATGTAGAGGTTGTGTAATTAGCAGAATGGCTAAAGGAGCACAGAGCACAGAGCTCCCGGGAGCGGTGAAAAAGTGGGGTTCTTTTTGTTCCGTACACTCCATGAAATATGTATGTGGAAGGCATAAAGAGTTTATTTCTATTTCTGGGGCAAAGAAGGGTCCGAGAAGCACGACTGGTCAAGAGAGCAGGAAAAATACTGAACTGGATCCGACCACCTTCTCCCTCAACTGGACTACAGCATAACTAGCAACCAGCAGTCATCTCACTTAATACTCCCTGATAAAAACACTTAAATGATAGCATAGAAACACAAAGATGCAGTGAAATTAGGGCTGTCCCGATTGGTAGGAAGGCTGATCCAGGCATTGTTAAGATGGCTGGATCAAATCTGACTTCAGTAAAGCCCTGGGGGCTCATGTACGAAGAGTTCCGTATATTTCCTTCTAAATCCTGACGAGTATTTCGAATCAGAAAACAAAAACATAAGAATGAGTAAGATGGGGAAAAAGAAGAACTCCCCACTGAGCAAGTACGTACGTAACGTTTTTGTACGTACGCAACCTTCATACATGAGGCCCCTGATCTTTCGTCGTTGGTCTAGGTCTATCATAAACCAAAACCAAGTCCATGTAGTGTCAAAACCTCCTCCTCTTCTTCTAATTAATATGCCCTAGTCGTATGACTTTTTGGTGGACTCTACCCACAGATGTTCCTAATTTAAAAAACTTTAAAGAAGCTATTTGCTTGAAACATCTTCAAGAAAACTCAAGTACCGTCGTTTTTGGGTTGGACATTTTTTTAACTAAAGACTTGGACACACCAAGCTGACACCAATCCACGACCAGCAAACAAAGTCCAACTGCAACATTTTTTCTCACGTTGCCCGTGTCTGAGCCAAAAAGTCCCACTTAAACACTTTAGTCCACTGGTAGATAACAATCTGGACCGGTGTGAAAAGAAACAACCCTTTATACCAGGAGATGGCAGTAGTTATTCTACATGATCGTGTTGTTCAGAATCAGAAACAGAATCAGAATGCCTTTATTGTCCTTGCACACATAACAACGAGAGTTTAAAGTCATCTCCTGTGTGGTTTGTGTAAGAGCCAACGAAGGCGGCATAAAAAACCTATAAAATATGCAGTACATAAAAAATACCATAAGGTGCAGATAAGAGAACGCGGTATAAATTACAAATAAACACTCAACAACAACTTGACAGTGATAAATGGGTCAAAGCAGCAGGGATAAATATGCGTAAATGAGGTAGATGTTTTTATAGGCATATACTGCACAGTACAAGTGTCAAGCATTAATCACGTACTGCACACTGAAGTTTCACAGACCACAATCTCAAGCATTTGTTTAACAAACATAAAAATATTTCCCCAGATGAAGAACCTTCGGTGTGTCCTTCAAACGTCACTTTCATCAATTCAGTTTCTCTTCTCGTGCTCTGGATCAGACAATCACACTGATATCTTTGATCGACTTGTTCCACTGGTGATACAACATGATGAATCTGCAGAAAAGCCAATGTCAAGTGACAACGTTACGGGACACATCATCAAAACCAGGGCCACAGACGATCACCGACTGGTCACAAGTGGATCATAGGCTCCACTTGGGCCAAACTAAAACACTGAAATACACATTAAAGGATAGTTTCTGTCATTTTGGGTAGTTAATATAAAGTTGAAGCATGTTCAAGTGTCAGTTGTTTGTAGGGATGCACCAAAAAATTTCATCACAACATCCTGTTTCGGCCATGTTGTTTTTCGCCGATAAAAATTTCCGCCGATAAAATTTTCCGCCAAAAATGGCCCGAAAGTGAATTTTTGGATTTCGGCTGAAAATTTTCAGACTTTTATCACCGAAACAACACGCGCAAGTAACAACCGCAACAATTTTGCAAGTATTAAACGAAAAACGTCTGGAGGAAGCGTTGTCGGGTCATCACGATGGTGGCTCCACTCTCGGACCGTACTGCACAGACTCCAAACTCACAATAAGGCGCCACCTGTATCCCCAGAAAATAGCATCAGTTTGGCCAATGCAAGGAAGTGGAGACGCATTGTCCATATTTATATACAGTCTATGCATGACGCTAAGAATCCTTACAGGCATAGTACCAAAGAACAACTGCCTCCAGACTTTTGTTCAATATGCAGAAATGTTTGGTTGTCAAAACTAATAACTTTGACTGATTTGCACCAAATATTAATTTAAAGAAAATAATCAAAACGAGTCATTTAACCAATAGCAAAGATTAACTGATTATTTACTGTGCACATAAAGGTTCAGCCTCACCAAAACAATATTGTCAGACAGTGTCAGGCTTCAGGTCAGACAGATAAAATAACTCCACACAAAGCAACGAGGCAAGAGGATTACTGCTTACTTTCTGCACGAAACACATGATCAAAAGGAGATGGAGGCTGAAACGCCTCCCTGGATGAGATCTCACAACATCAAAATGCTGGCCAAATGGCTGCCTGCAGCCTGGATTCAAAAGAAATAAAAAGAAAAGAGCTCCAGTCACAATTGTTTTGCAGTGTGTGATTACGCTTTCTCCTTGGAATCACAAGGCAATCAGAAGAAGGGGGGAGTGCGCTGTGTAGCCCATACAGCTGCTAGCTTCTTGCTCATTTGGGAGTGCACGGCATCCTCTCTGAATGGTAATTATGAAGGGAACAAAAGGTGCGTTTAGAGACAAAGGCGGCTTTGGAGTGAATGGGCCGGCTGCCATGTGCAGCAAGTGTTCTGACTCCGAGTGCCGTTTCGAGAGACACGATATGAGGTAATTATGCAGGAGAACTTGCAGCGGAGGGGGAGGAAGAGGGGGGAGGTGGCTGGAGAGGAGCACGGGCAGGGAGATATGCTGGAGGTTGGCTCGGTGTCAATGGAGAGCGGGACCAGATAGCACCATCTGCATTCTGCACATGTACTGTCCGTCTGGCTCGCTGTTGCCTTCAATAAAAGCTGGCACTGAGACAGAGGGTGGGCAACAGAAAAGTATTCAAACATACAGTACAGTCAAGTACACACTGGCCTTCTCACAAACACACACACACACGCTGGGATTTAAATCACACCACACACCAAATCCTGTGGATACAACTTTTAACTGTGCTGCAAAACGATCTTCAGGGGGTTTAATGTGGACGGGGAGCGGATGGCAGTGATTAAGGAGTGTTTGCTAAACTATCACTGGACTAACGCCCACAGTCAGGTGTTCCCAACACGTCCTGTGTCGGAACAGAGACTCTGAATGTTCAAAACAAAACACAACAATCAGTGAAGACAGAAAGCGTTTTAAGCTCTTGAGTTTGCATAAGCAGCATGTAAGACTCAGAAACCAAACACCGTCAGGGCCACGACACACCAAGCCGACGGTCGGGCCGAGTTTTGGCGCGTGTCCCGCACCGTTGGCACTAGTAGGGGCCTCTGATGGAGGCTTTTCAGCACATTCAGCAGGTTGAATCTGCAGCGGAACGTGTCAGTCAGAGAGATCACATGTGAATGGTTGTTCAGCTCAGAGAAGCAGCCTCTTCTCGTGTCATGACGCCTAAACATTCAAATATTTTCACAACAACACGATCATGTAGAATGAATAACCTGTGCAACAACTGATCAGCATGATTCAGACAACAGTAGCACCTTTGTTTTCCCTTACAGGCTACCACCACTTGCTGCTATGAAGAGTTATTTCCATTCTTGCAGGTTCAGATGGTATAGCTGGTCATTTACCAAAGTCTTTGTGGTGTGTTCAAGTGCAAGTTCGGCACACAAAAATGAAATATACTATTGTTAAGAACGAGATTTAGCTAAGATTAACTGTAAACAAACCAATCGCATCTAATCGTATGTTATTGTTGATGGTCTTATTAGGCATGTCTGGAAGTTTATGAATGAAAATGTGACTAATATCAACTAGACCTTTCTCTTCTCCCCCAGCACCATCTGTCCAATGTTCACATCAGCAGCCAAGATGAGGATGAAAGCACCAACGTTTAGCCAGTTTCTAATAGAAAACACTGCTGTTTTTTAAGTTGCTGTTAGTCCTTTGATGCCAGTTTGCAGAATTGAGACCTTAAAGGGGAACTAGTGTTTTCTTTACAACCTGGACCTTATTTCTAGCATAAAATACCTTTGTTTACTCACCCATATAACTTTTGTTTCATTTGCAGTCATTCAGGAGATAATTAGTTTAGCGAGAGTGACGGAACCGCAAATAACGCATTATCTGCAGCAAAGCTCGTTCATTTCACCAATATTTTGTTATCATACACTAGTGCTATCCCCCGCCGAGTCCAGAGTTACCCGTTATCATCATCTGGGCTCTGTGGATTGATCCACTAACCTCTAATGATGTCTTCTGACCTGGATAATATCATCTCTGACCGTAGCACGGATGGCTGTGGACGAATGACATCGGTAGCTAACTACAAGTGAACAAGGCGAACGTCGTGGGTTCACACACACTGCTCAGAAATGACATTATCCAGGTCAGAAGACATCATCCGGGGTCTGTAGGTCAATCAACAGACCCCGGATGATGATAACAAGTAGCTCCAGACTCAACAACATATCACTAGTGTATCGTAATAAAATGAATTTAGTTTTGCGGCAGATAATGCGTTATTTGCCCTGATCACTCTCACTGATCACAAATGGATATACGCTGATCTAACTATCTACTGAACAAGTGCAAATGAAACAAAAGTGAGTAAAAGATACAGTAGTTCCCCTTTAAGACTTGTCAGCAAAAATAAAACATATTGACGTTATGATGGTTGATTTTGAATGTATAGTTTTTGGAGAATATCTTTAAATGAACAAACAAACACTAAATTCTGACTTTTTTAGGCTAAGATCAGCCGAACCTTTCTCGTCTCTACCATCAGTATCGGTCCAACGTTCACATCAGGAGAGGTGACGGTGCCACTGATGGTTCACCAGTTAGTAATATAAAATATTATATTCACTCCCTTTTTTAATAGACCACTGAATTATTGCTTTCTGGGACCACTAAAAAAGATAAAAGGTGTCCTACAGCGTTGAGACGCCATGCACCAGTCTCATCCTACCTCTCTGATCTTGTCGCGCTTCTCTTTGACGTCGGGCTCCGATGGCTCGCCGTCGCTCACGCCCACCACCTTAGGCATGGGCACGGGCGGCAGGGGTTTGGGGCCCGGATCCTTCTTCTTCAGGTCCTCCACCACTTTGTTCTTCTCCGTCTGAATCTCGGCCTGCAGCTCCTCGCGGGACTTCCTCAGCTTCTCCTTAGCCTCCTGCAGCGCTCGCTCGTGGTCGGCACGGATCTTATCTCGCAGGCTTTCCTCCTCTTCCCTGCGGGGGGGAAAAATAATAAATAATATAATTTAGGTAAGTTTTTAATTCTTTAGACTTTGCTTCAATCCTCATTAGCCTCCGCAGAATGATTGCTAGCCAGGAGAGCGCACGCTGAGTTATTTTAACTGAGGCTAAACAGAAGATGTTACAGAAGAAAGGTGTGCACAGGGATTGGAACTTAATTAAAGATGAAACCCTGAACCTTTAGGGAAATTCGTAATTCCACAGTGTTTGCCGTGTGAAATAAAATCAGTGTCACTTTTATTTAACAAAAGAATAATTAATTCCAACGACATCAGCAGAGGCGTTTGCCAAATCCGCGGGCTGAGCAGCAATAAACAGCTGCCAGGGGAAAGCTGAATAAATCTCGAATAATCTCGAAAATAAAAAGTCTCGGGGGGGGGGGCCTCACCCCGGACCAGCTAGACTGCAGTTTCATCAACTCCAGGAAATGGGACAGGTGTAGAACACAACGAGGAGGCCGGCGGTGCCAGAGCGACACGGGAGGAACATCATCTGCGGTTCCACGTGGCGGTACAAGCCCCGGGGCGTCGACACGACCCACCCCCCAGGAGGATGTGGGTCAGTAATGAAAAATAAACGGTGAAGAAAAGGTGACGGGGAGGGAAGATGACTCTGGCTTGGTTCTGAAGAAACGATCTGTGTGTGAGTCTTTTGTTCTTCGCGTTAATACAATTACATCCAAATAATCCACAATGTCAGCTGTGATGAATACTGATGAACGGGACGTGGCTGCAGGAGCCCCGAGGCAGCTTTCTGGGATATGTCATCCCATGTGTGTTAAACAGAGATGCAAACAGATGACAAATCCTTTGTGTTTCTGCTGGGAATACAGCAGATTTAACTACCGGGTGGACTAGAGCAAAAAGCACACGTCACACAAACAGATTTGATTCATTCTCCTCGACTTAGTCCCTGATGACAGTTTACGCTGAAACCCGTCATTTAAAAAAGTGTCAAACAGCGTTAAGAGAACAATCGGAGAGGAGCAAACACGTGAGTCTGTTTTTAATGACCTTATGCGTGATAAAAGCAGGAAGTGTGGGAGGATCGGACGACCTGCTGGGATCCATGTGTGCTCAGCTGCGAGCTTCGCTTCAACGTCTTGGGAGAAAATGAGAAAATAACGCCGGCGATGTTCGCACAAAGACTTTTACCATCGATCCATCGCGAAAGCACAACCGTGTGTGTGTGAGGGAACCTTTAACCTTCAACAATAAGATGTGTTACTCCTCATATAAATGGTAACCTCTCAGCTGCTTTGGCAATCTACAACAAAAACTGTTGTTTTTAAAGGCTGCAACATCTCTTCAGAGAGTTTACTGTCAACTAGAGGGGATGTAACATTAGTTTTAGGTCAGTTAAAGCCCTGATTCATCCAATCTGATAATAGGTTTGGGGAAATCTGCCCCAAACCTGCTCTGTACTAAAGTTCATCACAGATTATCTGGTATCATGACGGGTTTACAGCCACTCGCCTCAATTTCCATCCAACACATTTGATAAGATTTAAAGTCTCATTGATTGCTTTCACAATAACCAATGAGAGAAACAAGCCTCGTTCCCAAGTAACAATCAAGCCCACAGTCATCTAAATAATATCTTCCAAATAAATTTCCAAATAACGGATTCAAGTTTTCTGCCTCCCGATCTGATACTGACGGTTTAATGTTGAGAATCGGCCGATCCGAGTCCCGATATGATATTAAATGAACAAGACTCCCTAACCTGCAGAGTCATAAAGCCTTTTCTTATCTCAGATGTTGCGCTAGACTTTTTCGGTCATAAAAATCCCGTCACTTTCTTGTCCGTCATTAACTTTTTCCAGTATTGATGATTTAAAAAATTTGTTTATTTATATTTAAAAAATAAATAAATAAACGAATAAAGGTTTGGGATGCCGACCAGTACTGCTAGCGGTAAGGTTCCTCAACACAGCGGACATTAGTGATTTTGCTTCTTGGTTTTTTGGCAGCAAGACGAAGAAGAAGAAGAAGACAAATAAGAAGACAAATAAGAAGAACATGAATAAGAAGATGACGAAGAATACGAATAAGAAGATTAAGAAGAAGACGAAGAAGAAGAACATGAAGAAGTAGAAGACGAAGAAGGAGGAACATGAAGAAGTAGAAGACGAAGAAGGAGAACAAATGAAGAAGAAGACGAAGAAGAAGATGAAGAAGAAGAAGAAGAAGAATATGAATAAGAAGATGAAGAAGATGAAGAAGAAGACGAATAAGAAGACGATGAAGTAGACGTAGTGTTGACTCTACAGGGACGGACTAGACAAGCCGGACCTAAAACAAATAAACTACAAGATCAGATCATTTCTGAAACCTGATCAAAATGTGTAAGGATTTTAAAACTCTTCTAGTCTGAGCTTTAGCCGTTTTATTATATGTTCTTCATGTTAGCTATTCTGGTTTGGTTCATCATTATTTTTCTGCTTCACCTTAATGTCTTAAGATGCCTAACTGATGAGGGTTGTTAGGAAAAAGGAGTCAATTTAAACTTTGCCTTTCCCTCGTTTCTTTGTTAATGCGTCCTAAACTCGTAGATCAGAGAAACTATTGCCTAGTAAACGTGTAAACTCTGAGGTGCTGCAAGAAGAAAACACTTCTTCACACGGCACTGTGTGGTGTTCACAGACCTGCTTGAGTCCGTTAGGTGTCATTTATTAACTCCTACACGTGACGATCCACGTTTTATTTTTTTCCCAGGCTTCACTTCCTGCTCAGAAGCCTCTTAAGATAAAGATTTATGCATTTTTTCCCTCCTCTTAGGTGTTTTACATGCACATGCATACATACATTTACAGCCCGTGACTAAATTTACTGCTGATGGGGAGTAAAGAAAGGAGGGAGGAGGAGAGTGAGGTGTGAGTCAGCCTGCATTAGAGCAGATGTCTTTATTGTATAAGTGGTTGATAAGAGTAAACGGTGCAACCCGTGCCAACTTTAGAAAAGAGGGGAAGCACTTCAGCACCCATAAGGTAAGTCATAAAAAGAACAACTGTTCTGCCTTCAGACCTCGGCGCATTTAAGCCGCAGTGGATGAGAGATGATGTTAAGAATCAGGTCTGTCTTAACAAGGTGAGGCGAAGGACAAAGGTCTCTTGGGGAAGGAAAAAAAAATAATTCACTTGGCTTTGCTCTTGTCAAGCAGCAAACCGTCCACATTAAGAGAAAACCCCATGAGAGCAGGAGTGTATAAGCCTGGAAGGCCCTTCAGGACCAAGAGTGACCTTACCTCTATGTGACAACAAGTGAATGCAGGTCGGTGAGCAGTTAAAGAGAAAGTAATGTCTCTGCAGCCTAATAAGATATACACTTATCAGCCACAACATTATGACCACTGACAGGAGAAGTAAAGAACGTTGACCATCTTGTGACAGTTCAATGTTTGACTAGGAAACTTCTGGACCTGGCATTCATTCATTCATTGGTGTGGATGTTACTTAGACATGTAGCACCCACCTAGACCAGACCAGGCACCCCCACCCCATAGCAATGACACTCCTTGATGGCAGCAGCCATCCCCAGCAGGATGCAGCCACAAAAACACTTTAGGAACAACTAGAAAAACATGAACATCTCAAGGTGTTGACCTGGCCTCCAAATTCACTAGATCCCAAACTGATCAAGTATCTGTGGGATGATCCACAGAGGCCCCTCCCCTAAAAGACCCCCCCACTAACAATATTCTGGAGCCAGACACCACAGGACATCCTCAGAAGGCCCATGTCCATTCTCTGATGAGTCCCAACTGTTTTGGAGACACAAAGGAGACCTACACACTATTATGAATGTGGTCATAATGTTATGCCTGATCAGTGTGTGTGTTTACATGCCCCAAAACATCAGTCACTTTATTGACAAGTGGATGAGCCCACTGTGGAGAGTTAAATCTGCAGGAAATATAACAGAAGAAGAAGAAGTTTATTCCTCCACCACTGAATTCATTGACCCAGATGGAGCCACACTTTTTTAACAGTTGTTTCCCTGGAAACTTGTCATTTGATATTTACGCCACATGGCCACACGCCCAGAAAGAAATTAGTTGCTAACATTTTCCCACTGAAGAGATTTTCAAAGGTTTACACCACCCCTCTCAATCTGATTGAAAATTCCTTCTGATCAGGCTGAGATGGCTACATGATGCGTTTCACTTCTGATTGGACCAGAGCTGCCTTCAAAAACCATCTTAAATTTAAAGCTCTGATAGCGATTCATAAAGTATATATACGCCATTTCCTGCACCCTCCCTCCATGACCTTGACGAAAGCCACTAGCCATAAGGCGCCGGTCAGATAAAGTCGTTCCATTTACTTCAAGTGCTGCAGGAGTCGTGACCTTTCCGCAGTTTATTTTCCTCCTCCATGCACCTTGGCAGCAGGTGATGTCGAGCCAGGAATGCTTTTTTTTTCTTCCTCATCCTCTCTTAGAAATATGGTGCAACGGGTTTAGTCCATGTGTGAGATTCGTGGCCACCGTCAGGCCTGAAAGCTGATTGGATTTAAAGAAAAAATAAAATATGACGACAGAGAAGAACTGTGTAAAAGCAAAAAAAACATAAAACATGAGGAAATGCCACAAGTCTCTGGAATAACTACCGTAATTTCCGGACTATAAGGTGCACCTGACTATAAGCCGCTGGTGTTTTAATGTTTCATTAAGGGTTTCTTCTACCACGGAGAGGACTGTCGGGACAGAAATGACTGTTTGGAAATGTAAAGCGTCCCATTTATTTACATTAGAGACACAATAAATTAGGCCCTGCGATATTATCGGCCGATATCGAGTTAAAAATGTAATATCGGGAATTATCGGTATCGGGCTTTTGTAGCCGATATTTGTCCTGTAGGCTTCAGCATTTCTGAGTCTGCATGAACGCAGCATGGGACGTTAACAGGCGCGTGCTTGATGACGTATAACAACAACAACACGCTAGTCTCGTAGGTTGCTAACCGTGGCTAACAAGCTAGCTCGCCCGGTGTATGAGATGTCCGTGGTTTGGAAGTATTTCCAAGTGTCACCTACTAACAGTAAATTTGCGATTTGCAATGACTGCAAAGCAAAGGTGGTTATGAGAGGAGGAAACAAGGTGACTTCCTTTAATACGTCAAATTTGATCACCCACCTCAAGAAGAATCATGCAGAGTTATACGCTACATTTGTCTTCCTTGTTTTGATATTGTCTGTAGTTTGTTTGAGGCAAAACTTTCTCTCTAAAAACTAAAAAATAAATAAATGGCACTTTTTTCAGTAACTTATTTTGCACAGACAGTGTTTACATTTGAAAAGCCATGTTGCATTTATGTTTGCATCCAGTGGGACATCGCAATAAAATTAGGCATAATGTGTTAATTCCATAATAGGTGATATGTTATGTTGTTACCTAACAATTTTGGTGTAAAAAGACTGAATATATCGGTATCGGAAATTAAGAGTTGGACAATATCGGAATATCGGCAGAAAAGCCAATATCGAGCATCCCTACAATAAATCTTTCAATCAAACAATCAATCAAATCAAACTTTCACATCTGTGACATTACAAACAGCATTCGTGCAGTGCACAAATAATACGCAATGCGCCCCCTGGTGACCGTTAGCTGTAGATATAAGCCGCAGTGTCCAAAGCAAGTGACAAAAGTAGCGGCTTGTAGTCCGGAAATTACGGTAAGATTCAAAGAGAGAGGAGTGAAAGGAATTAAAGCACAAAAGAGAAATCTATTCATCCTGCAAATTCAACTGTGAATCCATAATTTCTCTGACCGAACCGAGCCAGAGGCAGGTGAACTCAGGTCAGTTCACGGTTTTATAACAGCGTGTGAAGAACAGATTAAAAAAAAAGAAAGACAGAAAGTGTTAAAGAACGAGGAGACAGAATGTGAAAGAGCGACAGCAGAGAGGCAGACGTTTCCTACTAATTATCCGTCAGACGACACAATGAGCATCCATTTGATAATTCTTTCGTGGCGCTGGATGTGGGGCCAACAGAGACCGAAATAAACAGCTTCCAAGTTACGCAACATCGCCCTGGAAACAACTCATGAATATTCACGTCTCGACTCGGCGTGTGCGCGACCTTAATGGATAGAAAACATATTCTGCAACAACAAGTTGGCGGCTACCGGCGGAAGCGCCCGTGCGAGAGAGAAAGAGAGCGCGTGCGGTTGTTTGGTGGGGTTTTTGAGGGGTGGGTCGAGCTCCCACAGATTGTGACACAGCTCGCATGTCACTCTGTGTATTTGCAGCGTCTTCTATTTCGAGATCTTTGATGTGGTTTTTTGTGTCGCGGTGCAATTTGTGTTCATGCGAGTGAGAGTCCCGCGCCTCCTCTGCATGCAGCCCCCTGCTCCCCTGTGACGCTGCCTTCAGCTACATGCATTTAAATGTGACTTCTTCAGATGCTGCTGATGTGGGATTGCTGACTAACGTCTGTCGGTGTTTATTTCTTTCATGGAGACGAGCTAAAACTAACACCTGATGATAAAAAAATTAATTTGAGCTTTCGTGGCTACAAATTAGATGGAAGACAGTTTGTGCGATCTGAAGACATTTATGCAGCCTCCATGAAGCTAGGCACGCTCACTATCAAGCTAAGATTCAAATTTATGTTATATACGCTGATCAGGCATAACATTATGACCACCTTCCTGCTGAAAGATGGTTGCAACTTCTTCTTCTTCTGTTAAGTTTCCTGCAGATTTGACTCTCCACAGTGGGCAGAAAATCCACTTGTCAATAAAGTGTCCTATAGTAACTGATGCTTAGGGGCATGTAAACACATACACCGATCAGGTATAACATTGTGACCCCCTACATAATGTTGTGTAGGTCTCCCTTGTGCCTCTAAAACGGTTGTGACTCATCAGAGAATGGACACGGGGTCTTGTGAGGGTGTCCTGTGGTGTCTGGCTACATGATGTCGTTAGTGGGGGGGTCTTTGAGGGGAGGGGCCTCTGTGGATCATCCCACAGATACTTGATCAGTTTGGGATCTAGTGAATTTGGAGGCCAGGTCAACACCTTGAGCTGTTCTTCATGTTTGTTTTTAGTGGTTTCTGAAGCGTTTTTGCAGCTGAGGACGGCTGCCGCCATCAAGACGTCATGGCGATGGGGTGGGGGTGCCTGGTCTGGTCTAGGTGGGTGCTACATGTCTGAGTAACATCCACACCAATGAATGAATGAATGCCAGGTCTAAAAGTTTCCAAGGATAACAATGAATTGTCACAAGATGGTCAACGTTATAAACTTCTCCTCTCAGTGGTCATAATGTTATGCCTGATTATGTCCTAATTAATGTTGTTAGTTGCAGTCTGACTCAATGCTATGATTAAAAGTTGACCAGTAATAAGACTAACTGATAAACGGCGGTCAAATTGAACAGTGGTGTGCGTGACGTGTGACCACAAAGAACACGGAGCTCCGGCTCTAATGCGATTCCGCTCCTCGTGCTTGAACGCGGCGCATTAAGTCAGCGGGTTGTGACAGAAACACAAACACCATCACGCAGACGTGTGGAGGTTTCAAAACAACCTCTCCTCTCTCTCTCTCTCTCTCTCTCCTCCTGCCTTCCGCCTCGTCTTTCACCTCCCGTCACTCTCCTCTCCTCCCGAGCCATTATCAGGCTCGCTCTAGCATCGCTGGTGATTCCCCTTGGAGCCTCATATAATGTCAAACACGCAATTAAGAGCACGTCAACAACTGCCTGACTCAATTACACTGACAAAGACAAATAAAAGCTGCCGCACGCCCAGGTGACCGCCTCGTGTATGCGCTCTCTTTGTGGGCATCTAACTCGGGGGGTGACAAACATGCGGCCGGGGGATTCAATCTGGGCCGCGGGATGAACTTCAAATCGCTTCCCTGTTTTATCAACCGTCCTCATTGCCGGTCGATGAAATGAAACCCGCCGCTCGGCAGAGATCTTTCCATGGCAACCGGAGGGAACTAGCAGTTGTCCAAGCGAGCGTTGTCCAAGACGGGGGGAGAAACAAACACGAGGGTCTGGGGAGGGCGGCGTGGGCTAGATGCTGTGTTACTACGGCAACAAGCAGACACATACACACAGGCACACACATAAATAGAGGTCACAGCCAAGCAAGTTGAGTCTTAATTACTTAATTGATGCTTTAATTTATGGTAATAAGAGTTAGGCTACTAGGGGCTGCAGTGTCTGAAGACGTTGATTCAAAACTTTACGAAAATAAAATGTTTACGATAAAAATATTAAAATTAAAGAGTTGTATTTTAAATTTTTTGTCATTTTAACGTCTCCAGTATTGTTTCTGGGTGCACTGTTCTGCTGGTATGTTTTTCCAGCTGCATCGCACTCTTCTGCCGGGTTTCTTTGCACAAACGGGGCAATGCTAACTCTGTAAATACATCTGGCATGATGGCTGTCATTTCCGATCGACCGTTTGTGCTTTCAAAGCTTTATTTAATTTCATTTCAGGGAGTAATTGATAACATATTGCATTTAACTAAACTTCAGTCCGTGTTTAGTTGTCTCTCAGGAAATGAAGAAACAATCGCACTGACATCGGAGCATCAGCCATGAGTCTGGTCAGTGGCTTTTCTGCGGATCATGTACGAGTGACCTGTTTATTTGTTTAGCTTGATCGTGCGTCTAGGCTTGAAAACATTTGTGCGTACATGATCAAATCAGCCCACTGCTGCTGCTGCTGCTGCCAGACGACTCTGTGCGCGCTCTTCCAAAGACGCATGATGTAAACTGCATGCTTATGTAATTAGAAATAAGATAGTATCGCGTCTGGCAGCAAACAGGCAGAGGTCTCTAGCTGCCGAGCACGGCTGCACAACCGATAGCATCTCTTGCAAAGATGCATCAGGTAAACTCTGTGGTTGTGTAATTATCATCAAACAGGTCTGTGGGTGACAAACGAGGCTGAGAGCGTCCTCTCTAAGCAGCCTCAGCTCGGCTGATTCGTTGCGGGGCAGAGTGTTTGCACCAGCCGACACAAACCAACCCGAAGGGGGAGGCTCCTAGTTGGAACAACCAAAACGAAGATTAACTTCCTTTGGTTTCACTACAAAAATTATGTCTATCTTGCAATTTAGGCATTTTTCACATGGTTCCAAATAGGGCTGGGCGGTACGACGGTATTATACGGTGTGACGGTATAAAATTATCTACCGGTAGAGATTTTGCAAAACCGTTTATACCAGAGAAAGAGCAGATGTCTGCAGCATCTCTCTGAGTCGCTGTAATTACACCACCTGGACACACGGGGCACTGCAGGCACTGCAGTAGACTGCTTGGCGTGGTTGCATGAGCACAACGAAGAAGAAACAGCTCTACCTGAGTGATAACAATCATGGCGGAGGCCGAGAGTGAACGTCACAAGGAAACGGAGGCAGCCCGACCCACCCATGACGAAGAGGAGGAGGAAGTCGTTACGAAAAGGGGCGCTACGTCTGTTAGAAAATCCGACAATGAATAAAAAGTGATGCTCTGCAAAGAGTGTCGCGTGACTGTTGCTGCTGGAGGTGGAAACGCCAGTAACCTCTTCCACCACTTAAAGTTAAAACAAGCAGTATTATGAAAGCCAAAAGATATTTTCTTTAAAATAATGTTATGCTGCTGAGAGCAAATAAAAAAAAAAGAGGAAAATGATCAAAAGAGACAGTATGGTAATTTTGAGCCATTAATTGAATTTACAAATAATAATAATAATATATATTGTTACCGTGATATGAAATTACTCATACAGTGATATAAGAGTTTGTTCATACCGCCCAACCCTAGTTCCAAAAGAAAAACTTGAATTAATTTAATCAATTTGATAAATCACCCAGTCCAAACTGACATGTGAATTATTAAAATGGTGTTTTTATGTGTATTTAAGTCACAAAAACTGAAAAAGCACCTACAAGTTATGCAAAAAAAACTAATGCACCAACTGAGGCACCATCATCATGTTTATTTCCTCAAACATGGACTATAAAAGGCTATTTTCATACACGCACTTCTGCAGCATCTTGTACCTCCTTACATATGAAGAATTTTTCTCTCTCCGGAGAAAAAATGCAACCTTCCTTGAGCAGACAGCCACTTGTACGTGATGGATTCTTCTCACTGATATTTCGTTTTGCCCCCCCACCCCCACCCCTCCCTTTGCACAAAACGCTCCAATGTTTACAATACCACCAAAGCAGTCTGTATGAAGCCTTTATTAGCTTTAGAGGTAGAGCTAGTTTACCACATGTATTTTCACACTTTCCGCAAATCCGTGCTATCCTGTCAAAACACGAGTCAAAACAGGGACGAGCATTTCCCTGGGGGATCACAAAGACTTCCGCAACGAAGCCGGAGCCTCCGATGAATAATTCAAGTCAACAAACCGCCTCCCTGTCACACAGGTGTTCATCTCGCTGACGAACCTTTGAAAACCTAAATCAACCGCTG